>SJYQ01001925.1:52600-123277 GCA_006410935.1 Redunca redunca
TGTGGAAAATTCTGAAAGAGATGGAACTACCAGACCACCTGACCCGCCTCTTGAGAAACCTATATGCAGGTCAGGAAACAACAGTTAGAACTGGACATGGAACAACAGACTGGTTCCAAATAGGAAAAGGAGTATGTGAAGGCTGTATATTGTCAGTCTGCTTGTTTAACTTCTATGCAGAGTACATCATGAGAAATGCTGGACTGGAAGAAGCACAAGCTGGAATCAAGATTGCCGGGAGAAATATCAGTAACCTCAGATATGCAGATGACACCACCCTTATGGCAGAAAGTGAAGAGGAACTAAAAAGCCTCTTGATGAAAGTGAAAGTGGAGAGGGAAAAGTTGGCTTAAAGCTCAACATTCAGAAAACTAAGATCATGGCATCTGGTCCCATCACTTCATGGGAAATAAATGGGGAAAGAGTAGAAACAGTGTCAGACTTTATTTTGGGGGGCTCCAAAATCACTGCAGATGGTGACTGAAGCCATGAAATTAAAAGACACTTACTCCTTGGAAGAAAAGTTATGACCAACCTAGATAGCATATTCAAAAGCAGAGGCATTACTTTGCCAATAAAGGTCAGTATAGTCAAGGCTATGGTTTTTCCAGTGGTCATGTATGGATGTGAATGTTGGACTGTGAAGAACATGGATGTGAAAGTTGGACTGTGAAGAAAGCTGAGCACTGAAGAATTGATGCTTTTGAACTGTGGTGTTGGAGAAGACACTTGAGAGTCCCTTGGACTGCAAGGAGATCCAACCAGTCCATTCTAACGATCAGTCCTGGGTGATTTTAGGAAGGACTGATGCTAAAGCTGAAACTCCAATACTTTGGCCACCTCATGCTAAGAGTTGACTCATTGGAAAAGACTCTGATGCTGGGAGGGACTGGGGGCAGGAGGAGAAGGTGATGACAGAGAATGAGATGACTGGATGGCATCACTGACTCAATGGACATGAGTTTGTGTGAACTCCAGGAGTTGGTGATGGACAGGGAGGCCTGGCGTGCTGCAATTCTTGGGGTCGCAAAGAGTCGGACACGACTGAGTGATTGAACTGAACTGAATCCTTAATGAGTTTGAGTATCTTTTCATGTATCTGTTGGCTATCTGTATGTCTTTGGGGGGAGACATCTTTTGAGACACTGTGACCATTTTTAATCATATATTTGTTCACTGTTGAGTTTTATTAATTCTTTACATGTTTTAGATATTAACTTTTTATCGGATCTCTGATTTGCAAATATTTTCTTCCCATTTGCTAGGTTGCCATTTCTTAGGCAGTTTCCCTTTGCTATTAATTGAACCATAGGAAACTGTTGATATTCAACTTCCCCTTTGAAATTCAATTTCCTATAGTCTAAGACAATTCATTTATATGTACATGGTCAGTAANCAGTAATCCCCAAAAGCCAGTTTATGAGCATGTATATTCTCTTAATTTATGGAATATATATATTTAACAAAGTTATGGAATATATGTATGTTATACAGTATATATATGAGCACACATATAAAATGTAGATATAATTATCTAAAAGAAGAAAAATAAATGAGCAAGAACATTCACATTTTTTTTGAGCATAGAATTTATATACCCATATGCTTTACTGCATTTTTAGGATATTTTGGATCTTCATATATTCTGTTTATGTGCATCCCTAATCCTCGGTTGTCAGTTTTAGAAGATGAGAACTATAATTAATACAGTACTTAACATTCCATAATTCACTGCTCTCTAAAGGTAATAGTGCTGACCTATTTCTGATGAAGTATCAGCCCACCCAAATATAGTTTTAAAAATCAAGAAAGTAATTTGACTGTCTATAAATGTGTAAAAGGTAAAATCTTTAAAAAGTTATATTAAATGTTAAAGCTATAAGGATTTCAATTGCTATTAAAATTGGGGAAAAATTAAGTCCTAAATACATAGTTTTATGTCAGAGGGAAAATTTTGATAACAGAATTCTCACAATATTTATTATTTGGAAAATGCATTTCCCCCCTGTGAATAACAGAAACAGTCATGTGATTATTTCTGTCCTTAAGAAAAGTCTCTATTAATCATAAATCCATTTGGTTTCAGTAGGAAACAGATAGCAAAAACAACAGTCATGCCCCTTGTACGGTGATTTTAAACATGCTCATATTGTCACATTTGAGTTTTATAATAGCCCTGTCAGGCAGGGAAAAATGCGTATTATCCCCTTCAATGACTGGTATATCATGCCAGGAAATATTATAGTCTGCTAGCATATATTCCATATATATTATTGTAGAAAGACATTACTGCAAGTGACACTCTAGTACTTTGGCCACCTCATGCAAAGAGTTGACTCATTGGAAAAGACTCTGATGCTGGGAGGGATTGGGGGCAGGAGAAGAAGGGGACGACAGAGGATGCGATGGCTGGGTGGCATCACTGACTTGATGGACGTGAGTTTGAGTGAACTCCGGGAGATGGTGATGGACAGGGAGACCTGGCGTGCTGCGATTCGTGGGGTCGCAAAGAGTCAGACACGACTGAGCGACTGGACTGAACTGAACTACTTATTTATTAATTCATATTATCTAATCTAAAGCTATTGCTCTACTCTGTGGCCTAGGTTTGAATCTAAACGTATCAGGGAAGGGAGATGTGCAATTGGAAAATAGAAGAGGATGCTGGATTTTGTGTAACCGGCAATTGAGAAAGAATGAATAACACTATGAAGTAGAAAACAATACTAAGCATGTGTTTAGGAAGATCATTTTAGTAACCATTGGAGAATATAGTCATCAGAAACGTATTAGTATCAATGATCCTTAAAGAAACTGATGATAGTGTCCAGAAAGAAAGAAAAAAAAAAAGTGGAAACCTACACTACAAAGAATGGAAAGAAATATCAAGCTCTGACAATAACTGTGAAGTAGATTGGATACCTAACATGATTATGATTGTCACATAACTTATCATCCACAGCATCTTTAAGAGTGAAAGAAATTTCTATTAACAGTGGAAATGAAATGGCAGTTATGAATTGAAATTGTCCCAAACAAGAATGAATTGTCTTTCAAATATGCTGGAAAGAAGAATCAAAGAACCCTTGAGGACTTTAATGAAGTACATGGAGATAAAAATTCTAAAGACTAAGAACTTGGAAGAAGTTTGTTGCAAGAACCATTCAGTGAGTTTTGTTTTCTAGCCCCATGCATTAAATAAAAATATACAAAAGTCAGTTTGAAAATAGGTCTATTTGAATCTCTGGAGTTAGATGAACACTAGAAATAGACATCAGGGTTCCTGGCACACTGTGAATGTTTTCAAACTTTGAGGTAAATGACATCATTGGAGAAAACAGAAGAGATGGACAAAATGAAGGGTCTAATAAATAAAATGCTGAGGAGAGTTTGGGTTCACACAAGTCAAAAGAGGAAAAGAATCTGAAGACACTCAGAGAGGTAAACAGTGTCAAGTGTTAGAAAATGTTGATACAGAACAGGTACTAAAAATGGGCCACTGGATTTGTCATTTAATTGGTCAATAGTGACCTTTGCAAGAGCAGCTTCAGTGGAAAGACACAGAAGTCAGATTTTAACAGGATGACAACAAACAGAGGAGTTGAATAGTACCCACTAGGTCAAATAGTAACCTAACTTTGCTATGTACTCATTTCTATTGTAAGCGCTTTACATAGATAATCTCATGTAATCTTCGTACTATTCTGATGAAAAAGTCATTGCTTAAAATTACTGCCTGTAGGGAATTCCCTGGTGGTCCAATGTTTAGGACTCTGCGCTTTCACTGCTAAGGGCCTAGGTTCAATCTTTAGTTGGGGAACTAATTCCACAAGCCACACAGAGTGGCCCAAAAAGAAAGTTATTGCTTTAAGAAAAAAAAAAAAAAAGGAACCTGTACTCAAGCCATGAGACCATTTTAGAGCGTATTCTTTCAACCCCTGAGTGTTGGCCATTTTCTCATGCATTAAGAGTAACCAACATATAGCGGTTAAGAGACTGGACTCAAAATTCTCACTACTCCTTTTGAGTTATTAAAGAGTAATGCTCTGCTTAAAAAAAAGGGATTGTTAAAATTCATGTCCCTCATTTCCCATGCAGCCCTCAAAGTAGAAAAGCTATAGTGTTCTGCACCATCCTTCATCAATACATCATTTACTATATCACATAGGTTGGCACTGAGAGGCATGGTATATGGGACAGGCATGGAAAACAAGCCCAACACGGCAGTGACTTCTGTGGAGAGAAGAAGGTCTTGAATAATTTGTCACTGGTAGATACTGAAAGAGGAAGAAAGGGAAACAATCTACTTGGAAGAAGGGAGCAGATTATGTTTCAAAGGGAAAGGGAGAGATTTTTCAGACTTCACTAGGTTAGGCCATGTTGCTGACAGCTGTCCGTGATTTGTGACTTTGAGCAAGACATTTAATTTTTCAGTCTCAATTTTCTTGTTTGTAAAATGAGAAGTTTGAGTTAAGTGATCTCTAATGTTTCTTCTAGTTATAATGTTTCTAAATAGTTTTGAGTATTTGCTTAGGCTTTTCCTTATTTTATCTGATAATATACCGTCTGTGTCTGTTAAAAAACAATGGCTGTTTTATGGCCTTAAGGGAAACCACATGAAATTATTAACTGGGAATGTAATGGGTCCTCGCTTTGAGGTCTCACATGAGATGTTTTATTTAGTGATGCTGTAGATGTGTATTTTTACATTTAATAACCAGAAATGTCATTAATATATTGTCTATAAAACAGTTTCACCCACTTTTAGAATATCTTTCTCTATAAAGTTAAAACTCATTCTAATATCTCATGCATAAAGCCTATGTATCATTCCTATCACTCATATTTTATTGATTTTCTTTTGAAGTGCTGTCAAGGGAAATTTATAGCAGCAACAGATTCATTGACCTTGTAATTATATGGCTTATAGCATTCTCTCCAAAACTGGTAATTATTTCCTACAAAAAGTAACTTGTTATTTAAGTTTTGTTCTTTTAGTAAAACTCTGACGTCCATCTTATTTTTTGTGATCAAGATCATTTTGTTTGTCCAGCCGATTATGATAATCTTTGGGAGACAGGGTAAGGTTACCCATCTTCATTGTTGGCAGGTCTGTGGCAGATGGTTTGGACATTCATTCTGTGATTGCTTCCCTGACACATTCTCAGAGGATCAATTCCTTGAGTGATAGATGGGAAATGGACCACTCCCTTTGGCTTCTCTTTGTATTTCCTCTTTACAAAGAGATATTCTGAACAAAAGAAATGTGGGTTTCTGGTCTAGAGTTCTTGCCTGTTATATAGTGATTGAGTCTTCAAGCAAGAGGGAACACATCTTCATATATGGGCACACCAGTTGGGGAATCTTAAAAATTTGGATACAGATTAAGGCAAATGAGATACTTGTTGGTTTGCCTTTTGGAAAACACAATTTTATTTCACTGTTGATTCTCATTTATCTTGTAACAATTTTGTTTGTACCCAAACTAAAGCCTCTGTTTGCAAAACAATAGTTGTTAGTGACTGATCATGTCTGACTCTTCGCAACCCCATGGACTGCGGCACACCAGGCTTCCCTGTCCTTCACCATCTCCCAGCGCTTGCTCAAACTCATGTCCATGGAGTCCATGATGCTATCCAACCATCTCGTCCTGTTGTCCCCTTCTCCTCCTGCCTTCAGTCTTTCCCAGCATAAGGGTCTTTTCCAGTGAGTCCGCTCTTTGCATCCGGTGGCCAAAGTATTGACACTTCAACTTCAGCATCAGTCCTTGCAATGCATATTCAAGGTTGATCTCCTTTAGGATTGACTGGTTTGATCTCCTTGCAGACCAAGGGATTCTCAAGACTCTTCTCCAACACCACAGTTCAAAAGCATCAATTCTTCAGCACTCAGCCTTCTTTATGGTCCAACTCTCATATCCGTACATGACTACTGGAAAAACTATAGCTTTGACTAGATAAACCTTTGTCAGCAAAGTAATGTTTCTGCTTAATATGCTGTCTAGATTTGTCATAGCTTTTCTTCCAACGAGCAAGCATCTTTTAATTTCATGGCTGTGGTTACTGTCTGCAGTGATTTTGGAGCCCAAGGAAATAGTCTGTCTCTGTTCCCATTGTTTCCCCATCTAATTGCAATGAAGTGATGGGACCGGATGCCATGATCTTAGTTTTCTGAATGCCGAGTTTTAAGCCAGCTTTTTGTCTCCTCTTTCACCTTCATCAAGAGGCTCTTCAGTTCCTCTCCACTTTCTACCATAAGGGTGGTTTCTTCAGCATATCTGCAGTTATTGATATTTCTCCTGGCAGTCTTTCATCCAGCCTGGTATTTTGCATGATGTACTCTGCATGTAAGTTAAACAAGCAGGGTGACAATATACAACCTTGGCATACTCCTTTCCAAATTTGGAACCAGTCCATTGTTCCATGTCTGGTTCTAACTGTTGCTTCTTGACCTGCATGCAGGATTCTCAGGAGGCAATAAATAGGTATTCAAAAAAAATTACAATTCTGACTAAGTGATTTTCTTACTTGTATCACGTGGCCATAATATGTCTCTTTGTTCCTCTTATCTCCTAGTGATAACATCAACAATAAAACCCAATCATCAAAAGTATATACATCAAATTAACTTGGAAGACTGCCATATATATATACACACACACACACACACACACACATATATTATACTGAACATTTCAGTTCTTTGTATTCCTACCTGGGGCTGTAGTGATAGAATGCTCTGTGGTGGTGAAGATGGGGAAGTGGGACTTTGGGGAGTTTCTGAATGAAAATAGTTACACTATTTCCAAGAAATATTATGTTTCACTTTATAACTGGACTAGGAATCACCAGCTGTTGAAATTGTCCTAACTTGTACTGTTTATTAGACTGAAAGATAAATTCAGCATTATAGTGATAATAATATTAAATGTGTACAAAATTTTTGGTCCTATGTGAGCACAACCATGGGAACTATAGTATGATCTGTTGCTGTTATTGTGAATAATTCATTAAGAACTGTGCTATTTTGTAAGAGTAATGCTTTGTGGAGTCCTTGAAATGTTCTTCCTCCTCCATTTCTGAACATAATCTGTTTCATATCTTCACAACACAGCCATCTATCCATCACACTAACATCCAATCTCAACACAAACCCAGACTAAAAGTATTGCTTTGCCAGTAGGACAAATACGTACTGAAAATTGGCTGCAAGCCCTACTCCATATTCTTTTCTGGGTTTGATTTCCTACAGTCTCTTCTCTCTCTCTCTTCAGGCCTCCAACACCTCCCTCCACCATTCCCCCTGTCCCAGGCCTGTATGTACCAATATATAATTACTCTCCTGCTTCACATTCTGAAATATGAAAAATAATCTGTAGTAATCATCTTCATCTTGCAATTGTGAAATCTACCAAACTATATTCATATTAAATCTATATTTTCTGCTTTCCTTCCTAATGTAAAAGTGTTCCTATTTTTATTAAAAGCTACTTTCACTGTAGATATGATCATCTTTTAATGAATATTTTTTCTGCAGTCATTTTTTTCCTGCCAGCAATATCTCTCTTTCTTTCAAAACGATTATTCTAGCCATACTCTACTAAGATCCTCCATCTTTTAAAAAAAAAAAAAGTTTCACTTTTAGAATATCTCCCTCCTTGCTTTTCTTTTCAGCAAAAATTGTTAAAGTGAAAGTGAAGTCAGTCGTGTCCGACTCTTTGCGACCCCATGGACTGTAGCCTACCAGGCTCCTCCGTCCATGGGATTTTCCAGGCAAGAATACTGGAGTGGGTTGCCATTTCCTTCTCCAGGGGATCTTTCCGACCCAGGGATCGAACCCGGATCTCCCGCATTGTAGGCAGACACTTTACCATTTGAGCTTTTGTTAAGCTATTTGTGTTTCTATCGCTCCTTCTTCAGTACACTGTCTCCTCATCATATTAAGATAGGCACCCATACCAAGCACTCTGTTGAAACTGATCATACTAAAAACATCAGCTATCAACATATTGCAAAGTACAGTAGTCACTTTTCACCTTAGTAGGGCCTCATAGCTCATTCACTCTTTAAACACACATCTCTTGGCTTCCACCCCACCACACACACACCTAGTTCTCCTCATACCTGTTAGCTACTCTTTCTCAGTCTCATTTTCATATTTCTTCTCCCTTTCCTGGTCTCTCTAAATGAGTGCTCCCTTGGCTTACAGCTTGTTTACAATCATTCTCTAAATGATTTCTTCTTATTGTTGTTCGGTCGCTCAGTCATGTCCAACTCTTTGCCACCCCATGGACTACAGCTTGCCAGGTTTCTCTGTACTAGTCACTTGCTTATAAATATTAACTTATGTTTCTGTAACTCACACTTTTATGTCTCTGTCTCTGGATTTTCCATTCCTCCCTCCCTCCATCCCCACTTCCTTCTTTCTCCCCTCATTCCCCTCCTTTCTTCCTTCTTTCCTTTACTTCCTTCTCTCTCTCTTTCTTTCTCTCTTTTTTGGTTTGAGTTCTGTAATTTTCTCTCCAACCATTTACCAGACATCTCCAACTGAATGTAAAGTAGACATCACAAGAACTATATGGCCAAAAATAAAATATTTGATTCTCCTATACCTTCATCTCAGTCTTACTTCTATCTTCCCCATCCCAGTATTCAGCACTTCCATTTATCCAGTAGCTTAATACTGGATTTATCTTGAGATTTCTTACTCTCTCCCATCTAATCTAGCAGCAGGTTTGATTGACTCTATCTCCAAAATAGGTTCTATGCTAATCATCCTCCCTCCATCTCTCCTGTCACCATCCTAATCCATTCTTGGATTCTTTTAGTCCATTTCTCACAGAGAAACAAAAATTATCCTAATAAACTCTAAATAAAAACACATCACTCCCCTACTTAAATGGTCCAATAGCATCTTGTTTCATTCACATAAAAATTCCAATTCCTTTCTTGGTCACAGGACTCTTTCTAACCTGGACTGTACCTATACGTCCAAGACCAGCTTCCACTGCCATCCTTCAGACACAAGAGAGACATAGACCCTCACACATGGCACGTCTGGTCCTGGCTCAGGCCTTTTCTGCTTGCTAGGCCCTCTGGATGTTCTTCTCACAAATTGGATCATGGATGCATCCACTCACTTTGACTGTGGCTCATTTTGACTAATACCACCTCATTTATTTTCTCATGACTTTGTCTTGTTTTCCTTTTGGGTCTCATTAATGTAGGAAATCAGATTGTGTATTTGTGTGTTTCCTTATTTCTTTTCTATACCCTTAACTCCAATTCAATGTAGGTAGCTCCATTTCCCATTGTCAGAATCCTGGTTCCCAACCATACTGATACACGCCTTAATTTGTTCCACTCTACAATATACTCAAAACAACTACTACTAACAACAATATTACCAAGTATGGTTCAAATTTTCTTTGTACTTTTTGTCTTGAGAAGCTAGACTGCTAAAGGTGTCAAGTCAAATTTTGTGCTCATAAGTTAGGAAAAGGGTTTTCCTTGTGGTTATGCTCTGTATTTAGTTGTGTTCATTTATTGATACTTCCATTCAAATTCAAGGTTAACATTTCTTTCTTTTTTATCAAATACTATTTCCAAATATGGAAAATATTTAAATAATATAAAAATAAAAAGTTATGCTCAAAAAATCTTGCTCCCAACCAAAGTGTAGTAGTGTAGTTTGGAAATTATAATCAATATATTATTAGGAATCTTTAATTAATTGTTTTATTTACAACTTACTGATTCTACTATTACTTGACTTTCAGGAAGTTTCTTGATTTCTTTCCCCTTTACAATTGGGCTAGTATCAACAAATATGTTTGTTTTTTTTTAATTCTGAAATAGGCTGGTATGAACGTAATTGGAATTGGTGCAAAATAACTGGGTTGATGCAAAATTCACTTCAGTTGGTGCAAAAATAATTGCAGTTGGTGGTGCAAAATTAATTGTAGTTGCATTAGTGAAAAAGTAATTGTTATTGGTGCAAAAGTAATTCAAGTTCAGAAGTAATTGTGGTTGACTTTTGCACCAACCTCAGTTTTGAACCTCAATATTTTTTCACCAACCATAATTGCTTTTTCACTAACCTAATATTTCTCTGACCTTTTGTTTTAATTGTGACACAGAATACGTTGCCATTATGAAGTTTTGCTATTATTGTTACTCTGCATCAGATGTCAGCAATTATAGGTAGTAAGTTAGAATTGCCTGGTAGTTCAGCTGGTTAAGAATCCATCTGCAATGCAGGAGACCCTGGTTTATTTCCTGGGTCATAAAAATCTGCTGGAGAAGGGATAGGCTACCCACTCCAGTATTCTTGAGCTTCTCTGGTGGCTGAGAGGGTAAAGAATCCACCTGCAATGTGGGGGTCCTGGGTTCAATCCCTAGGTTGGGAAGATCCCCTGGAGAAGGGAACAGCTACCCACTCCAGTATCCTGGCCTGGATAATTCCATGGACGGAGGAGCCTGGCAGGCTACAGTCTATGGGGTAACAAAGAGTCATATACGACTGAATGAAATTCACTTTCACTTTCTTTCACTAATTATTGTAGATAATAGACTTTCTCCCTGTATACGCACTTACCCTGAAGTAGATAATAAGTTCAAAGATTTGGAATTAGGTCCTCGTTTTCCCCTGTATTACTTGTGCATATGGGTAGCATTTAGCTGAGACTAAGGTAGATTAATAGTACCTGTTTTATGGAGTTTTCCAACTATGGTGGTGTTCTTCTGACCAGGATGAGGTTTCCAGAAGTGGCCCATTCTAATTTATCCATGGTCCTTTGGCCAAGTTCTTTTTTTTTTTTTCAAACTCACTCTTGAGAGGTAATCTCTTTTCTATGTCACATATTTTTTTGTTGTTGGAGCAAAGATGTTCTAGCAAATATATTCTCCTCTCTTCTACCTCTCTTTCACCTCTCCCAGGGGAGCTGACTAAGTGAGGTGGGAGAGAGATACCCCACACTGGAGTTCCTGGCTCATGAATGTGTAAATTTCTCTTTAGGTAATTGGATCAAAATTGTATGTTTCCATTTGAAAGACTTTACATTCTAACTTTGCTGGAAACTTATCCATGTGTTATGCAGTATAGTGCAAGGGCTGTAGCAGAAATATCAAATATTCTGAGAAAGGGAGAGATGATTGTAATTCAGGTAGGAAGGATCAGTCAAAAGATGACACTAACAATGATCTTTCAAAAGTTTAGCAAAGAAATGAGTTTCTGAATATTGCATTCAATTTAACAAATATGTGTCAGGAACCTCCAATATGCCTGCATCACATGAGATACTTCTGAGTATACAAAAACTACTGCGAGAACACAGCATCTGCTTACAAAGAACTCACAAGCTATCCACATGACAGCTCACAGAGACTCTACACTGGCATCATCTCTCATAGTCACTATGCTACTCTAATTTATCTCGTGCACTGCACCCTAAATAATATTGCTAATACAAAGTTTTCAACATTGGATTCTTTTACTCTAAAACCTTTAATGGCTTCCCATTTTCTTGATAGAGTCTAGAATAAATGTTTTTGTTGCTCATTCTTGTAATTTTTTAAATGTCCATTCATTATTTATTTGGCTGTGTCAGGTCTTAGTTGTGGCACATGGGATCTTCCTTGTGCCATGTGAGATCCTTCTCTGTGGCATACAGGCTCTCTGGTTGTGGAGCTCTGTCTCCTGAGTGCACAGGCTCAACAGTTGCTCTGCAGCACGTGAAATCTGAGTTTCCTGACCAGGGATCCAACAATCATTCCCTGAGTTGCAGACTCAACCACTGGGGCACCCAGGGAGTCCCTCAGCCATAATTTTTTTTTTTTTTTAATTTGAGCACTTCTCATTGCATAATTTAAATTTTATTTATAAAGTATGTAAATGGATCACTGTCCTGATGGGCACTGTGAAATATACAAAAATAAATAATGGAGAAAAAGCAATAATGAGATCAACATGAAATAAGTCATATAAAAATATCGTGCTAACCATGACAGCATTCTACAATCATTAGCTAATATTTGAAGACAACATACATATATACACACACATGCATACAGCTTCCCTGGTGGCTCAGAGGTTAAAGCGTCTGCCTGCAATGCGGGAGACCTGGGTTAGATCCCTGGATCAGGAAGATCCCCTGGAGAAGGAAATGGCAACCCACTCCAGTATTCTTGCCTGGAGAATCCCATGGATGGAGGAGCCTGGTGGGCTACAGTCCACGGGGTTGCAAAGAGTTGGACATGAGTGAGCGACTTCACTTTCATGCATACAGTAAAGCCATAATTTAATTAACAATCTGTATACAATTTCTATTGATGTTTAAATAGCTATCATTTGTATACAGTATGTGATTGACAAAGATCTCAGCCTAACAATATTGATAATTGCTACTCCAGTAGTTTCCACTGCCATTTTCTGGTTTACTTACACTTGCATTGTTTTTGTTGTTGTTGTTCAATCTTTAAGTTTTTTCCAACTTTTTGTGACCCAATGGACTGCAGCATAGCAGGCCTCCCTGTCCTTCACTGTCTCCCAGAGTTTGCTCAAATTCACATCCATTGAGTTGGTGATGCTATCCAACCATCTCATCCTCTATTGCCCCTTTTTCCTGCTCTCAATCTTTTCCAGCATCAGGGTCTCTCCAGTGAGCCAGCCCATCACATCAGGTGGCCAAAGTATTGGAGCTTCAGCTTTAGCATCAGTCCTTCCAGTGAATATTCAGGGGTGATTTCTTTTAGGATCGACTTATTTGATCTTGATCGCCTAGGGACTCTCAAGAGTCTTCTCCAGCACCGCAGTTCAAAATCATCAATTCTTTGGCTCTCAGCATTCTTTATGGTCCAACTCTCACATCCTTGCATGACTACTGGAAAAACAGCTTTCACTATCCAAAACTTTGTTGGCAAAGTAACGTCCCTGCTTTTTAATACATTGTCTAGGTTTGTCATAGGTTTTCTTTCAAGGAGTAAGCATGTTTCATGTTGTGGCTGCAGTCACCATCACAATGATTTGGGAGCACAAGAAAATAAAATTTGTCGCTGTTTCCACTTTTTCCCCACCTATTTTCCATGAAGTGATAGGACTGGATGCCATGATCTTAATTTTTTTAATGTTGAGTTTCAAGTCAACTTTTTCACTCTCATCTTTTACTCTTATCAAGAGATTCTTTAGTTCCTCTTTGCTTTCTACCAATAGAGGTATATCTTAGATTGTTGATATTTCTGCCAGCAACCTTAATTCCAGCTTGTGCTTCATCCAGCCTGGCATTTCGCATGATGCACTTAGCATATTAGTTAAATAAGCAGGGTGACAGTATACAGCCTTGACACATTCCTTTCCCAATTTGGAACCAGGCCATTGTTCTGTCTGGTTTTAACTGTTGTTTCTTGAATACGTACAGGTTTCTCTTTAAGAATTTTCTACAATTTTTTGTGATCTACACAGTCAATGCTTTGGCATAGTCAATAAAGCAGAAGTAGATGTTTTCCTGGAATTCCATTGCTTTTTCTATGATTCAAAGCATGTTGGCAATTTGATCTCTGGTTTCTCTGCCTTTTCTAAATCCAACTTGTACATCTGGAAGTTCTCATTTCATGCACTGCTGAAGCCTAGCTTGAAGGATTTTGAGCATTACCTTGCTAGCATGTGAAATGAGTGCGACTGTGTGGTAGTATGAACATTCTTTGGCATTGCCTTTCTTTGGGAATGGAATGAAAACTGACCGTTTCCACTCCTGTGACCACTGCTGAGTTTTTCAAATTTGCTAACACAACTGAACTGAGTGCAGCACTTCAATAGCATCATCTTATAAGATTTTAAATAGCTCAACTGGAATTCCATCACCTCCACTAGCTTTGTTCATTGTAATGCTTCTTCATGCTCACTTGATTTCACAGCCCCGGATGTTTATCATCAACCCTTAGTTTCTTTGCTGTGATATTTTCATGCACTTGCTCATGTTGAGAGGTCTAATTTAGTTAAAACTAAATATGGCAATCCCAAATTTCCTTTCCTAGGTACATCCAAACTCTCAAACCATTCACACAGTCCTGAAAGTAAGTAGATGAAGGAGGTTCCACTTGTCACTTCATCCACATTGCAAAATGACCACCCTGCTCTCTTCAGGAAGTTGTGCCTCTGGCATATGACAAGTGACCATCCTTATATATAGCTGGCCGAAGAAGTCAGTGTAAATCTGTGAAATAAATAAGAATAAAGCCTAAGTTTTCTTGTCTTTTTGATACAAAATAAGAGTAAAATAGGTCTATCATTATCTTTTTACACCCAAAGCATCACCTTTCATACTCTGTAAGGTATGGGTCCTCCACTGTACCAGGAAATAAAGCCCCAAATCCCTTATCTGGCTTCAAACTTCTCTATGACCTAACTCTAGTGTTTCCATCTTAGTTCAGGCAGTACTTATTCAGAAGTCTTGCTCCTCTTCTCCTGCCTGGGCCATCCTCTCCTCATCATCTCTGCTTTCATCCATGTCATACCTCTGCTTGAATGCCATGTCAGCTGTAATGTGAGAGCACCAGGCATCTTTTAGCCATCTTTCTTTGGCTCACAGCCAACACAGTAACTGTTGAGGAGTACGGTCCTAACTGATAACTCACTATTGATCTCTCTATATTAGTTAATAGCAAGATCTTCCTCATTTCAAATCAATGAGATTTTGTACCCTACCATCTTCTATCCTTTCCTCTCTTCATGAACAAAACAGCCTCAGTTACTAGTATATCTGTAAAATTTGTTTTCCCTTCTTTTCTCTGCATCTTAAATTCTCCATTACACATTCAGTGAGTTTGCATAAGATAGAAATTATTTGGATAAGTAATTAGTACATGAATAACAGCCTCTGGAATTCCATGTAAACTCTCGTTCATGCTAGCTTTTTTCCCTATGTACTTTTTAGTGTAAATCACACTTTTTGGTGTGCTGTTTATTTCTACTTAAAATATCTGCAGATAGCTCATGTAAAGACAGAATCTATTACTGTGATGTTATGGTATTTAGTCATTTTGATACTGAGATAGTTTCCCAGTAATTAATGACTAACATAAAAATGACTTCAAAACCCCAAGTCATTTTTCAAGAAGTGCCTGAAGCGAGGACTTTACATTGAAGTTAATGTCATGCCCTACTCAATGTTTTTCAAAAGGGAATCATTAAAATGTTTAGTTTGTTAAAAGCATTTGAATTGTACTCTGGAAATCTATATTGTGAAGCTGATTCCTTGTTATAGCCTGCACCACTTTAAGATCTGTATTTCTGAAACTATCTCTTTTTTTTTCTATTTCTTCACTAGTGCATTTTTATATATTTTTCCTTCTCCTGTTAATAATTCTTCCATCCAACTCATTTTTATTTATTCCATGTTATACCAACAGCAACCAATTTCCAAGGACCAAGAAAGATCCTTTTTTTTATAGAATTTAATGTCCAGCCCACCAGAGGGTTCATACGAAGTTGCAAGGACACAACTGATTATTGCATGAGAGTCTCAGGTTCCACATTTTTATCCAGCAAGCTTTGTGTCGCCTTTAGGATTAACTGGTCTTGTGGAAAGACAACCCAGGAAAGCATGGACATATTTCATGCAACACTATAACATTACAATGATGATACTCACTTATTAAAAAAAATCCTATTTAGCAAGAGTTTATCTTCATCAACACAGAAATCCCTGTACTCTTCAGCTCCAGGCGCCAAAGTCTTAGTCATCTTGAATTTGCAGTCCCAAGAAAAGGAATTTCTAAACATTTGTGACAACATTTGCACATAAGGTGACATAGGATTCAGGATTAGACACATACAGAAAGCTTCAAGATAAGTGACACCATCTAATATTGATAAAATATGCATTTTTTTCTTTTTAATTTGAGCTCAACTTCAAGTGCCAAATGATACAAACAAACTTATTTATAAAATATAAACAGATTCACAGACTTAGAATATAAATTCATGGTTACCAAAGGGAAAGATAGGGGGAGGGATTAACATATATACACTACCATATATAAAATAGATAATAAACAAGAACCTACCGTATAGCATAGGGAACTCTACCCAATAATCTATAATAACTTTTATGAGAAAAGAATCGGAAAAATAATAGATATATATATATGATAACTAAATTACTTTCCTGTACACCTGAAACTAACACAGAATTGTAAATCAATGATAGTTCAATATAAAATTTAAAATATTTAAAAAATAGAAGTATAGTCAGAGTCCTAATGAATGAAAAGCCTTCTCACTCGTATAAGAGATAGATCTTTGTGAACATTCAACTCGAGGCAAAGCAGGCCTTTTTGTGGCACCCTTCATTTCAGGGTACCTAACTTTAATGTTCAGAACAGTATTATAATTATCTCAGTAGCATCAGACTTCTGTCAGCGAAATTTCACACAGCAGTTTCTGTTTTACCCTCCCTGTGTGAGAAAGCAAAAGAAAAGGCCAGACTTTCCTGTACCAGACAAGCTTTCTAGAGAAATGATTGAGCCTCATGCCTTTTTCTCCTACAGTATTATGACATCATGTTATCCTTAATTTAACAGATTCATGGTGTTTAGTTCCATGTAATCATGACTACGTCTGTACTTTAAAAATGTGTGCTGGCCTGTATGTTTAACTTCCCATAACCTAAACATTTATAGATCTTAATGCAACATTTAGGACTTCATATCATATTGATTAGTTAAATGAAACTGGGCATGCAAGCATTAGTAGGAAGCATTGAAATCACACTCGGTTTTATTGTTTAGTGTTAAACTCTCATTTACCTCATAATACAATAATTTAAAAAATCTCCTGGGTTCAATGTCAGGTTGGGTTTTCTCAAATTTATGTATTCTCTTCCTCTTGATTTCATAGTTTTCTTCCACTTTTTGTATAGTTACCCTTAACTCCATGATATAAACATTTAACAGATGAATGCCTACTTATACATTGTTTTCATCACTGCTTATATTTGGCTTGATATATATTGATATGTTTATTTTTCCTATGTATTTTAGGACAAAATTTTATTAAAATTTTTGATCATTATGTTTTTTACCTCATATGTAAAATTTAAACAATAGGATTTTATTATTGCAGTGTAATTGCATTACAAATTTATGTTAGATTCTGCTGTACAACAAAGTGAATCAGCTCTATCAGTACATATATCCCCTCCCTCTTGAACCTCCCTTCCACACCCCCTCAACCCATCCCTCTTGGTCATCACAGAGTACCTAGCTAAGCTCCCTGTGTTATACAGCAGCTTCACATTGGCTGTTTTATATATGGTAGTGTATATATGTCAGCCCTACTCTCCCAATTCATCTCACCCTCCCCTTCCTCACCTACATCCACATATCCATTATCTACATCTGCAACTCTTTTCCTGCCCTGCAAGCAAGTTCTTCTGCACCATTTTTCTAGATTCCATACATATGCATTAATATACAATATTTGAACAGAAGGATTGTAAACTTAGAAGAAAAAAAATTGACAAAACTAAGAATAAACATTGAAACTGATAATTAGTTATAGAAAGTATAAATTAAAAGATATAAGTATAAAATATTTTCTTTGACTCTGGAATATTATTAAATTTTAAGTTAACCCCCCAATATTTTCTCTTAGGTAGTTGATTGCTCTCAATACCATGTTTGTAAATGGCTAATATGTTTTGATGCAATGTGTCTAGTGATATATCTAGCCCATCTGTTAAGAAAAATAAGTGAAACTATCTCTAAACTAAACCACTGCTGCTGCTAAATCACTTTGAGTTCAGTTCAGGTCAGTCGCTCAGTCGTGACCGACTCTGCGACCCCATGAATCGCAGCATGCCAGGCCTCCCTGTTCATCACCGACTCCCGGAGTTCACTCAGACTCGCATCCATCGAGTCCGTGATGCCATCCAGCTATCTCATCTTCTGTCGTCCCCTTCTCCTCCTGCCCCCAATCCCTCCCAGCATCAGAGTCTTTTCCAGTGAGTCAGCTCTTCTCATGAGGTGGCCAAAGTACTCGAGTTTCAGCTTCAGCATCAGTCCTTCCAAAGAAATCCCATGGCTGATCTCCTTCAGAATGGACTGGTTGGATCTCCTTGCAGTCAAGGGACTCTCAAGAGTCTTCTCCACAGCTATATATAAAGATCTGTATAATAGAAAACTCTTTTAAAATTTCTAATAGGTAATTATTTTTCTCTCCAGCATCCCATTAAGAACTCCCCTTTCTTAAAATGAACTATATGTTCACTTTAGCAACAACTCTTTCAACTGTCCTTGATGACTGCTGTTACAAGAGGCCTCCTAGAGTTACTTCTCTATTCTATTTCTTAGGATCTAGATTTTGTGTAAGGGGAAAATAACTGAAATACCAAGGCCTACTGAAAGATGTCAGCATCTAAATACTAGTCTCATCATCTATGTACTTTTTCAACTAAAAGTTGATTACAATGAATTGAGAATAGAGAGAATATAATAAGAACAGAAATTAGATGTCATTTTAGAGAAACAGATACTGTATATCAAGAAAGACCAGTTATTGATACAAATACATAAGGACATGAAATGGCACTGTGATAAAACTTGGTTCAGCAGCCATATATGGAAGATAAAATGTGGGGAAGTACCAGCCTTATTAAGAATCACGCCCTCAGCTTAACTTTCAGTAGCATCGGCCTAGAAACATTAGGTCCCTCCTTATAGCCCAAGATGTAGTCAGTGTTACCAAATTATTTCACAAGAAATTTGTTTAATTACTTAGCAGCACCTATAACTCTGCTCTCCATCCTGAATATGAGACTTTTGAAAATCTGATCATACCACAACTTTCAAAACTTATGTCCCAGATTCTTTGCTAGACAAGTTTTACTTAACCAAATGAGTTTGACTTTTCCTTAAGTACATCTTTATCACTATTTCTGTGTTTATGTAATTCTTCTTGCCAGGTGTCTTCAATTCTAAGCTGTACAGTAAATTTATTGTTACTAAGTGCGTATTTCCTACAAATAGTACTAGTGTTGCTTGTATGTGTTTCTGTCATTAGATAAGTTAAGATGGAAGTGGTTGGCAAAAATTACCTTAAATCTTGTTCACCTGTTCAGTTCGCTTGGAGATAATCTTTTCATCCATTCCCGTGCTCTCCTCAATTAAAGATAAGTTTGAAAGGAAACAAACTCATTCTTACTGAGTGTAAAATACTACCCACCACATATTTTTATTTTAACATGAAACAAATAGATGGATTTGAATTATGGAAATTGTTGTTGTTGTTGTTCAGTCACTCAGTTGTGTTTGACTCTTTGTGACCCTATGGACTGTGCAGGCCAGGCTTGCCTGTCCCTCACCATCTCCCGGAGCTTGCTCAAACTCATGTCCATTGAGTTGGTGAAACCCTCCAATCATCTCATCCTCTGTCATCCCCTTCTCCATAAAACACATGAAAGAAAGAAATTAAGGGAAAAATATAAGCTTCTGAAAACAAGTATTATGGGTACCTACTCATAGTACGGGCCTTTGGTTCAGTTCAATTCAGTTCAGTCGCTCAGTCGTGTCCGACTCTTTGTGACCCCATGAATCACAGCACGCCAGGCCTCCCTGTCCATCACCATCTCCCAGAGTTCACTCAAACTCATGTCCATCGACTCGGTGATGCCATCCAGTCATCTCATCCTCCGTCGTCCCCTCCTCCTCCGTCGTCCCCTCCTCCTCCTGCCCCCAATCCCACCCAACATTAGAGTCTTTTCCAATGAGTCAACTCTTTGCATGAGGTGGCCAAAGTACTGGAGTTTCAGCTTCAGCATCAGTCCTTCCAAAGAACACCCAGGACTGATCTCCTTTAGAATGGACTGGTTGGATCGCCTTGCAGTCCAAGGGACTCTTGAGAGTCTTCTCCAACACCACAGTTCAAAAGCATCAGTTCTTCTGTGCTCAACTTTCTTCACAGTCCAACTCTTACATCCATATATGACCACTGGAAAAACCATAGCCTTGACTAGATGGACCTTTGTTGGCAAAGTAATGTCTCTGCTTTTCAATATGCTATCTAGGTTGGTCATAACTTTCCTTCCAAGGAGTAAGCATCTTTTAATTTCATGGCTGCAATCACCATCTGCAGTGATTTTTGGAGCCCCCCAAAATAAAGTCTGACACTGTCTCAACTGTTTCCCCATCCATTTCCCTTGAAGTGATGGGACCAGATGCCATGATCTTAGTTTTCTGAATGTTGAGCTTTTTCATTCTTCTCTTTCACTTTCATCAAGAGGTTAACCATTCATTAATAACTAGATGAAGTAATGTTATAAACAATGCAAATTTTTAAGAAATAAGAAGGACTTTGTAATTTTTATGTAGTTTTTGATAGGTTGAGTGTCTCAATAAGAGTGAAGGTTAAAAGATTTTTTAGAATATTTTATCAAGTACAACAAAGTATTAAAAGTCACACCTTTGGTTATTTAACCTTAAGATAGTAAAGTTACATGGACTGAAAATGATGTACAATTTACATCCTGGCTACCAAAGCAAAGAGAATCTGCCAGACCTTCTGATGTCACCTGGCCTCTAACTTCTGTGAAAATTCATTGTGCTCATGCCCAAATGTGGTCTAGAATGTAAAGTATACTTGTCAGGCATGCTGGAGAAAGCTCTTCACTCTTTCATATTTATTTTAAACCTCAAATACAAACCAGGGATAATCTCTCAGTTTCACATTTTCCTGTGGTCATTTGTGTAAATGTAGAAATTCCATTCTTTCTAAATAAATTCATAATACTTTATCATCCAGCCAAACTGAAGAGAAGCATCTCAGATGTTCATCAGTTTTCAATTCTGGACACTTCATTGATTCTGTGAGTTTTTCCATGCCCATCTGTTTCTTTACACTCAGACACAATCACAATGAATGAATAATGTTAACTTACTGCAAACGTGCCTATGTGTGGCCCTCTACTCAAAGCCCAGTCAGAGCTTTCAAGATATTCTGATGGTTGTTTTATACCAGCAGATACTTTTCAAACTTTATCTAAACTTCTAATCTTCTAACAAATTTGTTTCATATTAGTCTCCAGCATACTACTTGATGTGGAGTGAAACAGGATTCGGGAAAGAGAAGACTTGGCCTAAAGTTCTGGTTCTGTCAGTTCCTGGTTGTGTAATACTGGGCAATTACTTTTTCCCAGCTCTGGTTTCCTAATCTGCAAATTTTTAATATTTTTCATACTGTAAGGCGAAAGGACTAAAGTGCTATTCCACTTGACCCTCTACAGATATCAGCGCCTCCATTTCTTCCAGTGGTATTCTCAGTACATCTGACTAAGGTTCCTCTTGGAAACTTTCTTTTCTGGTAGCCCAAAGCTGAATTTTAGCCCTGGGGATGCCTAAGAAGCATATAATTTCTCTGAAGGGAATAGACTATGTCATTATTTTTAAGGCTGCTGGTGGTGGTTTAGTCGCTAAGTCGTGTCCAACTCTTGTGACCTCATGGACTATGGTCCTCCAGGTTTCTCTGTCCACGGGATTCTCCAGACAGGAATACTGGACACGGGATTCTCCAGACAGGAATACTGGAGTGGGTTGCCATTTCCTTCTCCAGGGGAAGTTCCCAACCCAGGAATCAAACCTGGGTTTCCTGCATTGCAGGAGAGTTCTTTCTTTACCAACTGAGCTACAAGGGAAGCCATTTTCAAGGCTACTGGCTGGTAATTACATCAACTCTGAGCCCTAGAATTGAAGCATGGATATTTCCATTACTGTGCCATTGTTCAAGAACCAGTTTGGATGTGTACTCCTCTTGCCAATAGATAATAACCATCCCATTGCAGATTAAGAAATACTAGTTTTAATCCATCCTGTTGGACAGCTGACCATTCTCATGCTTGGAGTCTATTCCACAGTAGTCTCACTACTTCTGGCACCAAATTATTGCCTTTATTAACCTCCCCAAACCTATCTATCTTGTTCTCATCATACTAGTGAGTTAGCAAGTTGAATGAGCCCTATCAGCCCACAGGATATCATGAAGCTTCCCCTGATCTGCCAACTAAGAGTTACCCTTCCCATACCTAAATTCTAGTCCATGTCCAATTTATGTCACTTAATTTATCCTCTTTGATAATATATTTGTTGATATCTGAATTTTCATAGTAGATTTGAAAACCACAAACTTTGTCTTCCTGTGATGTTTAGGACTATGTATTGAATATAGCCAGAACTGAATAAATAAATATTGAATAAATTAATCAAAGAATGTGAAAATGTAAAAATTATATTTAAGATACTCTTAAATACTTATCTCCTCTGTAAGAACAAGGAACCATGAAGCTTAAGTTCACTGCCTAAAGCTAATGTTCTGGTATAATTTATTTTTCCTAGTTGCATATGACCTTAAACTGATGGTCCTCTAAAAGCTATTAGAGAAGATGACAGATTGTTTCCAAGGATTAAATTTAAATCATTTTTGACTATCAAAAATGCTTGGAAAAAAATAGGTTATATGTATATATATGTGTGTGTGTATATATATATATATATATATATATATATATATATATATAATTTAGAAAGACAATACCAATGATCCTACATTCAGGACAGGANTGGGATTCCCCAGGCAAGAATACTGGAGCGGGTATCCATTCCCTTCTCCAGGGGATCTTCCCAACCGCAGGCAGGCAGATTCTTTATCACCTGGGAAGCCCAGGTTAGACATACTGCCTAGTAATATGAATATGTAAAACTGGAAAACACACCCAACCATTATTCCAATGAAGAGTGATTTTAAATAACTTCTAAAATATCAACAGTTTAAGGAAAAAAATTAAAAATCATGAGTTTGAGATGCTGCATAAGACTAAATACTGAAATTAAACAGTGATATAGTGATACCATTTAAGTAATTTGCAGGTTATCAATGCTTGTGTATGTAAGGATAGCTATATGATGACTAATCATCTTGTTTGGTTACTTAAAATATTTTATGGTTCATCACACCATCCAAATAATTTGATGAAAATAATTTATATTTTAATGGCTGTCCTTCCAAAAATAATGTTAAATTCAAATATCATATTTTTTTCTTTATAAAAATTATTTTCATTGGTCAATGTCACTAAATACTCAGAAATAGGTTTTCTCTTTTTAAAGACAGAGTCTTGGATTTTAAAACAGGTACTCATCACTTTGTTTTTAATATTACCATGCAAAAGAATGTATAAGCTGTAAGAATATTTATTTTGTTTTATTTTTTATCCAAGTGTCTGTGAAGTTTTCAGAATCTTAACTAGACACTCATTTATATATTTTTAACATGCTTTTGAACTGTGGTGTTGGAGAAGACTCTTGAGAGTCCCTTGGACTGCAAGGAGATCCAACCTGTCCATTCTGAAGGAGATCAGCCCTGGGTGTTCTTTGGAAGGAATGATGCTAAAGCTGAAACTCCAGTACTTGGCCGCCTCATGCGAAGAGTTGACTCATTGGAAAAGACTCTGATGCTGGGAGGGACTCGGGGNTGATGCTGGGAGAGATTGGGGGCAGGAGGAGAAGGGGACGACCAAGGATGAGATAGCTGGATGGCATCACTGACTCGATGGACATGAGTCTGAGTGAACTCTGGGAATTGGTGATGGACAGGGAGGCCTGGCGTGCTGTGATTCATGGGGTCACAAAGAGTCGGACGCTACTGAGCAACTGAACTGAACTGAACTGAACATATTTGTTACGTATTTGTAACTCTATTTGGAATTGGATGATAAATTAAATTCAGCTGAAATATCAGACACACTGAAAGAATAAGCTTTGGATTTTACCCCTAAGAGGCTCCATGACAAATAGTTTTCCTTTTGTTCCACTTTGTAAAAAGCTTTCTCTATTCCCATCACTTTTAAATGCAGTTCTTCAATAGTTAACTGAAACTTGCTCTTGCTTTTAAATATAAACTTATGATATATTTACTAAATATAAAATAAGAATGATTATCCTATTAAATATAGTCAATATGAGATAAAAAGCCAATTAAAACCCCAGATGGAAGTAATCCACAAGAGAAAATAGCATAAATGGGTAAAGGTAACCAGCTGATTGGTTTATAGATCTAAAGATCCCCAAGGGATGTTTTAAATCTACATATTGTGGCCCAGAATGCTGAATTTTGCATTTGGGAGCTCTAATTGAACTGAAAGATCCTTAGAAGGCTATGCTCCCTCTTGGCTTCATATCCAAGGAAGACACAAAATAGGTTAGTTCCATCAGAGTCTGGAATAAATTGCCCAGAGTAAATTCTCTTCAGATCTTCCTCAAATAAGCTGGCATCTACCCCATTATAAATACTGAATATCTGCTACAAAGTTATAATTTGAGGGAAATGGTGGAATCTCAGTGGCTCAATATTTGACAGTGTATTATTGTTCTCTGTAGAACTGCAGTCATTCTATAGACTGCAGGATAATATAACTCCCCTGACTAGCTATGCTTGCAAATTATGACAATAGAGAAATATTGGTGGTTTGTTACTCTCCTTCTCTTTTAGCTGGTCAGAATTAATAATGCAGTTTTTCCCAGTGTTGTAAAAGATATCATAATCCTTAAATTGTCTGCTACGTATATTCTGGGTCAGAAGACAAAAAATATAGAGTAGACTGGAGACCTAGTCAAGAGACACACAGTTCACATTGGACCAAAACAATATTTTATAATTTAGCAATGAAATGTAATACTTCAAGCATAAAGCAATTTGAAGCAGACATCATTGGTTTTGCTTTTTGCTAGTTACAAATATTGAACAGTTTGTTGCTGTTCAGTCACTCATTCATGTCCAGTACTTTGTGACCCCACTGAACAATTATTTGTTTTTTTAATAAAGATGAAGGAGTTAAGATTTACTTGTCTGCTTAAAAAATGAAATTTAGTATTAAATATAACTTCAGCCTCTGTTTTAGTCTGTTTAGGATGTTATAACAAAATATCACACACTGGGCAGCTTAAACAACAAATATTTATATTCTCATAGCTCTGGATGCTGGAAGGCCCGTGATCAAAGTGCTGGCAAAGTTGATTTCTTGTAATAGCTCTCTTCCTGGCTTGTTGATGGGTACATTTCTATTATGTATTTCTATTAGGACTTCCCTGGTGGCTCAGATGGCAAAGCATCTGCCTACAATGGGGGAAACCTGGGTTCGATCCCTGGGTCAGGAAGATACTCTGGAGAAGGAAATGGCAACCCACTCCAGTACTCTTACCTGGAAAATCCCATGGACGAAGGAGCCTGGTAGGCTACAGTCCATGGGGTCACAAAGAGTTGGACAGGACTGAGCGACTTCACTAATGACCTCTTCTTTGTGCACTAGCAGGGGGGAGGGAGAAAGCAAGCTTTCTGCTGTTCCTTCCTATAAGGACACTAATCCTTTGGAATCAAGGCTCCACCCATATCGCTTCATTTACCCTTAATAGCTTTCTTGGAGGGCCCATACAACTACAGCCACTGAAGGTTATGGTTCAAGGTATGAATTTGGATAGGACACATAACTTCACTTCTTAAAAACCTGTAAATACATTTTTATTTTGTTCTCCTATATTTTCTTAACCATCAGTTCAGTCCGGTTCAGTCACTCAGTCATGCCCAATTCTTTGCAGCCTCATAGATTACAGCACACCAGGCTTCCCTGTCCATCACCAACTCTCAGAGCTTGCTCAAGCTCATGTCCATTGAGTCAGTGATGCTGTTCAAACATTTCATCCTCTGTCATCCCCTTCTCCTCCTGCCTTCAATGTTTCCCAGCATCAGAGTTTTACCAATGAATCAGTTTGCATCAGGTGGCCAAAGTATTGGAGCTTCAGCATCAGTCCTTCCAGTGAATATTCAGGGTTGATTTCCTTTAGGATTGACTGGTTTGTTCTCCTTGCAGTCCAAGGGACTCTAAAGAGTCTTCCCCAACACCACAGTTCAAAAGCATCCGTTCTTCAGTGCTCAGCTTTCTTTATGGTCCAACTCTCACATCCATACATGACTACTGGAAAAACCATAGCTTTGAATAGATGGACATTTGTTGGCAAAGTAATGTCTCTGCTTTTTAATATGCAGTCTAGATTGGTTATAGCTTTTCTTTCTTTTTAATATAAATTTTTTATTTTATTTTATTTATTTTAACTGGAGGCTAATTAATTTACAATATTGTATTGGTTTTGCCATACAACACAAATCCTCCATGGGTATACACGTGTTCCCTATCCTGAACCCCCCTCCCACCTCCCTCCTCGTACCATCCCTCTGGGTCATCCCAGTGCACCAGCCCCAAGCATCCTGTATCCTGCATTGAAACCAGACTAGCGATTTGTTTCTTATATGATATCATACATGTTTCAATGCCATTCTCCCAAATCATCCCACCCTCTCCCTCTCCCACAGAGTCCAAAAGACTGTTCTATACCTCTGTGTCTCTTTTGCTGTCTTGCATACAGGGTTATCATTACCATCTTTTTAAATTCTATATATATGCATTAGTATACTGTATTGGTTTTTTCTTTCTGGCTTACTTCACTCTGTATCATAGGCTCCAGTTTCATCCACCTCATTAGAACTGATTCACATGTATTCTTTTCAATGGCTGAGTAATACTCCATTGTGCATATGTACCACAGCTTTCTTATCCATTCATCTGCTGATGGACATAGCTTTTCTTCCAAGGAACAAGTATCTTTTAATTTCATGGCTGCAGTCACCATCTGCAGTGATTCTTAATCATCTGTGTTTAAGAATTATCCTTTACACCTCATTTTCTTTCAAAAATCAACATTTTTTTGTTTATATGTGTGCACTTATATTTTGGTATTTACCTTTCATTTCAGTTCAGTTCAGTCGCTCAGTCGTGTCCGACTCTTTGCAACCCCATGAATCGTAGCATGCTAGGCCTCCCTGTCCATCACCAACTCCCGGAGTTCACTCAGACTCACATCCATTGAGTCAGTGATGCCATCCACCCATCTCATCCTCAGTCGTCCCCTTCTCCTCTTGCTCCCAGTCCCTCCCAGCATCAGAGTCTTTTCCAATGAGTCAACTCTTCACATGAGGTGGCCAAAGTACTGGAGTTTCAGCTTCAGCATCATTCCTTCCAAAGAACACCCAGGGCTGATCTCCTTCAGAATGGACTGGTTGGATCTCCTTGCAGTCTAAGGGACTCTCAAAAGTCTTCTCCAACACCACAGTTCAAAAGCATCAATTCTTCGGTGCTCAGCTTTCTTCACAGTCCAACTCTCACATCCATACATGACCACTGGAAAAACCATAGCCTTGACTAGACGGACCTTTGTTAGCAAAGTAATGTCTCTGTTTTTCAATATGCTATCTAGGTTGGTCATAACTTTTCTTCCAAGGAGTAAGTGTCTTTTAATTTCATGGCTGCAATCACCATCTGCAGGGATTGTATGGATTCAAATTTTTCTGTATTAGATTTACATTTGCTGTGAATAATGGCTTTTCTTATCTACTCTCTTTTTCTCTTTTGCATCACTTTCCATCTTCTACATAAATGGAATTTAATTTCTTTTACATGTCTCTGCTTTCACTTTTCACTTTCATGCACTGGAGAAGGAAATGGCAACCCACTCCAGTGTTCTTGCCTGGAGAATCCCAGGGACGGGGGAGCCTGGTGGGCTGCTGTCTATGGGGTTGCACAGAGTTGGACATGACTGAAGCGACTTAGCAGCAGCAGGAGCAAAGGCTATGTTGGCTTATATTCATTTGAAAATATAAATTCTCTCCTTCTAAGAATAGATATTAAAATGTGATTCCAGAAGACATATCTTGCTGGTTGGTTAAATATTTCTTTCCATTGAATATAAATTTTATCATTCTTTTGGAGAAATAAGGAAGATGAGAATTATTACAGTACATTGGAAAGACTTGGATATCAACCCCAGGGTTGTGGATGTATGATCTTGGACTGGTCATTGAGTCCACTAGTTTCTCTTTCTATAGCAGGCAAATATGAAAGTGAAAGTTGTTTAGTCGTGTCCAACTCTTTACGACCCCCATGGAATAGTCTATGGAATTTTCCATGCCAGAATATTGCAGTAGGTAGCTGTTTCCTTCTTCAGGGGATCTTCTGAACCCAGTGAACAAATCCAGGTATCCCACATTGTGGCAAATTCTTTACCAGCTAAGCTACCAGGGAAGCCCAAGGATACAGGAGTGGGTAGCCTGTTCCTTCTCCAGCGGATCTTCCTGACCAAGGAATCAAACCAGGGTCTCCTTTATTACAGGCAGATTTTCTACCACCTTAGCTACTAGGGAAGCCCATAGACAAATATGAAAGTTATATAATAATTGTCCTATCCATTCTTAGGTTTGTGGCAAGGATAAAATGAGACTATATGTGTATGTACCATGTCACACAAAAACAAGTTATTATTCAAAGAAGCAATTAAGCATAAGAATAGGTTTCATAATTTCTTTTTCTTTTCTTCAATAGACATATAAACATGGAAAATATAACTTTTATGTGATCAAAAAATTAATCTTGGCAAGATTGGCTCTCACTTTTATCAGGTCTTAAAAATTTCCTCTTGTATGTTTACCTATATTTACCTAATTTTAAAATTTAGCAGCAGCTATATGCAAAATGTTTTAAACTATCAATTTAATCAATTTCAGTTTTACTCACAGTTAAGAATTGTAAGTGACATAGTTTTTTGTCTTCTGTGGCTTGCTACAATAGCATACTATTAGAAATAAATTAGAAATCTGCAGTCATTTAAGACCCGCCCTACCATTAAAAAAAAAAAAAAAAAACTGTAAAATTTGCAAGTAAGGGAAAATGAAAATAGCCATGTGTTGTTTAAACAAAACCTAACAGTTTAATAAAGTTTTCTGAGAAGTCTACTCACTGACCCACAGATGGCACACCAATGTAGCAAACAGGAAACAGGCTGTTCTTATTTTAGGATTAGCTAAATTACCTTTGTGAGAATTTTATGAGGTCAGAGAAGGAAAAGTCAGGAAAGGAAAGAAGCCACTTCTGATTATTTCTCTTTTCTGTGGATTTTTGGTAGTTCCAGATCCAGGCACCTTCTCGGTATTAAAATATATTGAGAATTATACTCAGGCTGGAAGCTTAGTATTCACTGAGTACTATGACCTGACTTTTTTCAAAAAGTGTAAAGGAAGTTGGTTGTGTAAGCGGGCCAAAGGGACTTCACACATGGAACTTATTTGGGTTTGTCCATATTGTATTTTTTCTACATGCAGAATTTAGATTTTTATGTGACTAAGGATTTGAAGATTTTCTATAGCTTGCTGTATTTTAAAGCTGAGAGAAGAAAGGAAAAAAAAAAAAAAAGACAGTGTTTTCCTGAATTAAGTTTTGTAGGTCTCTTGTATTTTTATATTAACGTATGTGATTGATTTAAGGCAATTTTGATGATGCACACACAAAACAAGATTTTTTTAATGTGTTTCCCACTAGTTTGCCCCATAAGTTGTGAAAGCATGCTTGTTTCTTCTGTGACTGCTATGATATGAATTCACAGCATGTTTGAAAGCATTAGTTATCCAAAATCAGTGTGTTCTTGAAAAGTTTTATAAATTAAACATCTAGTAGTCAAATCAGCAGAGAAGCCAATGGCACCCCACACCAGTACTCTTGCCTGGAAAATCCCATGGACGGAGGAATCTGGTGGGCTGCAGTCCATGGCGTCGCTACTAGTGGGTCAGGACTGAGCGACTTCACCTTCACTTTTCACTTTCATGCATTGGAGAAGCCAGTGGCAACCCACTCCAGTGTTCTTGCCCGGAGAATCCCAGGGACGGGGGAGCCTGGTGGGCTGCCACCTATGGGGTCACACAGAGTCGGACACGACTGAAGCGACTTAGCAGCAGCAGCAGCAGCAGTCAAATCAGGTTAAAAAGCACACAGGAGCAGGTATTATTTGAGGCGCTGATTCTGTGAATTGTTTTGAAAAAACAAGCCTTTTGTAAAGTAAACAATTAACCAGTGTTTTGATCTTCCATGGCATATCTAAGTGCTCAAAAGCAGGACCCACCTATATTTAATTTTTCTGGATGAGAAAGGAGCAAAAATAGTGGAAGTGGATTGAAATAGCCCAAATCAGAACAGGTAGTTGAAATCACACTCTGAAATCCGATTTGGATCTGGGGGACGGGTGAGGATAGCCAAATGAGACTAGTTGCAAAGGGTACCTGAGGGAGAGTGTGAAGTGGATGTTGGCAGCAACAGAACAAGTTCCTGTAGTTAGAGCAAGGCTGATGCTCAGGAATAATAGCCTCACATCTGGCAGGGTTTTAGGAGGTTGGTTTGTGGGAGCTCTGAGCCCCCAGAAAACTGTCACCAGCCCTTGGGCTGATCATTAAGATCAGAGTTTCTGCTTCCATAGGTTGCAAACACAATTGACTTTCTCAATGTGCAGATAGTATTGTTAGTCACTAAGATGTGTTCAACTCTTTGCAACCCCATGGACTGTAGCCTGCTAGGCTCCTCCGTCCTTAGAATTCTCCAGGCAAGAATGCTGGAGTGGGTTAGCCATTCCCTTCTCCAGGGGATCTTCCAGACTCAGAAATCAAACCCAGGTATGCTACGTTACAGGCAGATTCTTCAACATCTGAGCCACCATAACACCTATCACTTGCATAATAGTTTGTAAATATTTTTGAGAGCTATTTTCCATGAAGTCTCTCTTATGATCCTGTCAGTCTCTACTACCTTAGTATGAATGTGTTTATCAGGTCACTGAAATACACACTGACCATCAGATTGTGGGAAAAGACAGGAAAGGCAAAGAGGAAAGTGAAGAAAGGAACTGTATATCATTTACACACCAGTCAGCTTTCTCTAAGTGATAGGCAGTGCACAGGCATGAAACAAGCATAATCCTATCTACTTTCATGCAATGCATAGCTTCTTAAAAGAGAGCAATATTCAACTAATAAATATATAGTACTTAACAACAAAGTGTGCCAAGCGTGGAGAGTGCTGATCAGGGAAGGTCTCTGAAGAAGCAGTTTTTAATCTAAGATTTGAATAGTAATGTGCACTTAACATGTTCTCAGGTCTACAGTGTGCTGTGCTATGCTTAGTTGCTCAGTTGTGTTCAACAATTTGCAGCCCCATGGATGTAGCCAGCCAGGCTCCTCTGTTGATGGGGATTCTCTGGGTAAGAGTACTAGAGTGGGTTGCCATTCCCTCCTCCAGATCTACACCAAAAGGTGCTAGTATTATCCACATCTATTGTCCATTACTATTGTCCATATTCTGTAGATGGAGAAACAAAGTTATCAAGAGGTTATAAGACTGTCCAAGGTCACACATTCTAGTAAATAATGAATCTGAACCAGGTCTCTGCTTTACTGAGCTTACCCATGCAAACGGCTGCCTCACAAGGAAATAGATATAGACAGCAGTCTGGCAAGTCACCGAAGCAGAGAAATCAAAAGATAAACTTCCAACTCTTAAGTCTTGCATAGAAACTTCAAGCAGTAAATAAAACCACAGCATCATCACAGTTGATACTACTGGTTATAAGATTCATGAACTCTAACCGTACAAGTTGTCTGAAAATGTGCTTACTAGAAGGACAGAAATGCTGTGTGTGACCCCTGAGTAGGAAGTCACCTAAAGCTGGAAATTCCCTTACCTCTTTCAAAGTGAACCAGCCTTTATCTCATTTTGATAGAGACCAAGGACAGTGAGACAAGAGAAGAAAAATTAACATAGAAAAATTAACATATTATATATGATAGTTTCTGCATGTAAGATTGTTTGTGTTCAGCTATTTAGGATAATTATACCCAATCACATAATTCCTGTAAACTGGTGAAGTGACATAATTTAGATGTTTAACAAGAAATGTAGATTAAATAATTATAACATATAGCTGTAATTTATGGATAATGACAGGCAAAATTTAAACTTTGCAAAATAGTGTGATTGAGCCTTCATTGTCTCACCATTTCAGTTCCCTATCTCTGACCAAGTGCAACAGCTTTGAAAGCTACATAATATAAATGCAAGGGCTTCCCTGTTTCTAGGATATCCTAAATATAGAGTGCTTAAGAGACTAATGTGGTTTTAGCCTCTTCCCAGGAATTTAATATGAAATGAACTGCCTTAGAAAGAATTCAGGACTCCAGCTGTTTCTTGAGTGAAGTGACCATTGGGAAGCCTGGAAACTGTGCCCAAGCAATGGTGACTCTGATCCAGGATCTCTCATTCATATATTAATTGTTAAGTTCTGTACTGCATATGTATCAGTGACCATTATGTATGCTTTGTTGTGCCCCTGATGAGTGCTAGCCATTTGGCAGGGAGTGAAAAAGTTGGCTTAAAGCTCAACATTCAGAAAAAGAAGATCATGGCATCTGGTCCCATCACTTAATGGGAAATAGATGGGGAAACAGTGGAAGCAGTGTCAGACTTTATTTTTCTGGGCTCCAAAATCACTGCAGATGGTGATTGCAGCCATGAAATTAAAAGACGCTTACTCCTTGGAGGAAAAGTTATGACCGACCTAGATAGCATATTCAAAAGCAGAAACATTACTTTGCCAACAAAGGTCCATCTAGTCAAGGCCATGGTTTTTCCAGTGGTCATGTATGGATGTGACAGTTGGACTGTGAAGAAAGCTGAGCACTGAAAAATTGATGCTTTTGAACTGTGGTGTTGGAGAAGACTCTTGAGAGTCCCTGGGACTGCAAGGAGATCCAACCAGTCCATTCTGAAGGAGATCAGCTCTGGGATTTCTTTGGAGGTAATGATGCTGAAGCTGAAACTCCAGTACTTTGGCCACCTCATGTGAAGAGTTGACTCATTGGAAAAGACTCTGATGCTGGGAGGGATTGGGGGCAAGAGGAGAAGGGGACGACCGAGGATGAGATGGCTGGATGGCATCACTGACTCGATGGCCATGAGTCTGAGTGAACTCCGGGAGTTGGTGATGGACAGGGAGGCCTGGCATGCTGCAATTCATGGGGTCGCAAAGAGTCAGACACGACTGAGCATCTGAACTGAACTGAACTGAGAGTCCAAGACAGCCAAGAAAAGAGAGGAGATGAGTAAGTGTGGCAAGTGCAACATTGTTAAGTCTTCCAAGAGAACAAGTAAGATAAGAGTTTTTCAACAGGGAACTCTTGGAGATTTTCATGAGGACCTATAGTGGAGTATTGAATGTCAAGACCAGAAGGAGTAGTTCGGAGGCAATTCAGAGGTGAACTGGAGAAAGCACTTCTTTTAAGAAGTTTCATAGTGAAGTAGAAGAGTGAAATCAGAGAAGAGGGTGTCGAGTTTAAAGGAGACTGCTGTCTTCCCCATAGCCTAGGGGGACGGTGTATTTCAATCACAATGGGAAGTATAATTTAAGTAGAAGTAAAGACACAAGTTGATAGACTCAGTGAAGTAAGTTGTGGCACTTTCCTGTGATGGCTTCCATTTGTTTATAAAGTTCCTCTGATGACTGAGCAAAGAGTTGAAGGAACCAAAACTTCATACTGAGCAGCAGAGGGCAGGTAAATGTTTAACCATGAGAAGCGGGAGTAGGAACTGACACAGAATTTCATCCTCTCGTCCTCGTTCAGGGCTAAGTTAAGGCTGTTGACTGTGAATGTAGCATGCATGTGCAGGTGTGAAGGCCAAGAGCTGGACTGATATCCACTTATGGCTTTGCCAAGCAAGTAGGTAGGGATATCAAGAAATCTGGGAAAAAGGAAGTTGGGGTTGTCGATGGACCTTGGACTTTAATCGGGAGAGGAGAAGAAGTGAAGCACAGAAGGAGCCAATAGAGAAGATGTAAAAGATTCTGAGGACAGGAAATTCTGATGCAATCCAAATTCAAGTATGGTTGAAAACGGAGTGGCAGAACTGAAACATTGGGGCTATAGTTAGAGTGAAGAATGACAGAACTCAGCTAGAATGGAAGTGGCCCCCAGGAATGAGGACAGAAGATAGCCCCTAAGAGAGAGTGTTTCTAAGAAGGCTGACTCTCATGGTTTTCATAGTTTTTTCAGATACCATAGTGTATGCTCAGCCAATTCCTTAGAAAATAAATATACATCCAGGAAGTGTGCATGACTTTTAAAGATGTTAAACTTAAGTTTCTGACACATTATTAGCATGAAAATATCATATGTAAGTTCCTGATGCCAATGCCTTTTCAATAATAAAATTGTGTATGAATAAACTGTGGTTAAGAATCAAAATTATATAAAAATTTGATCATTAATCCCAAATGGAGATCACCGCAGCTGCACACTGCCATCTATACAAAAATGAAACAAAACAATGGCTTTGTAATGTCTGAATCTTAATAGGTAGAAGCTAGAGAAGAAAAGATCAATTAGTCAAAAATAAATAGCTGATGTTAAAAATAAAAAGCTGATATTAGAAGAAAGGAAACAAAATCTGAGTACAGTAATGTACATGAGTGGCATGAGGGAAGAATCATTAATTTTTAAACCAAGAACATATTTCTGAAATGTGATAATAAGCAAATGATAAAACCAAAACCATTTGTCTGACCATCATTGAAACAGAGAATATATAATAAAATTATTGCAGAACACATAATTATCAATGACTTAGAATTCCCCCTTCCTTATACTTTGATAATTCACCACACTGAAAGTGAACAAAAGCTCTATTTTTCATCTTTTATTATTTTCTAATTGTTTAGAATTTGGCTTATGGTTTCTAAGATGAGAATTACTTCTTGGCAAATGATCATGACTAAAATGATTATCATTTTATAGTAGAACTTGTGATTGGGGCTTTCAACTTGTAAATCAGAATGATTTTGTTGTTGTTCAGTTGCTCAGTCATATCCAACTCTTTTGTGACCCCATATACTACAGCATACCAGGTTTTCCTATCCTTCAGTCATTAAGTTCAGTTCAGTCACTCAGTCGTGTCTCACTCTTTGTGACCCCATGAATCGCAGCACGCCAGGCCTCCCTGTCCATCACCAACTCCCGGAGTTCACTCAGACTCACTTCCATCGAGTTGGTGATGCCATCCAGCCATCTCATCCTCTGTCATCCCCTTCTCCTCCTGCCCCCAATCCCTCCCAGCATCAGAGTCTTTTCCAATGAGTCAACTCTTCGCATGAGGTGGCCAAAGTACTGGAGTTTCAGCTTCAGCATCATTCCCTCCAAAGAACACCCAGGGCTGATCTCCTTCAGAATGGACAGGTTGGATCTCCTTGCAGTCTAAGGGACTCTCAAAAGTCTTCTCCAACACCACACTTCCAAAGCATACATTAACATAAATTTTTAGAATTACACAAAAATTCTTTTATGAAATATTTTCTTAAAATTTGGAATGGAAAAAGAACTGGCCATTTATCTCTCACTCTTTCTTCCAAATTCAGTTCAGTTCAGTCCAGTGGCTCAGTCGTGTCCGACTCTTTGCGACCCCATGAATTGCAGCATGCCAGGCCTCCCTGTCCATCACCAACTCCCGGAGTTCACTCAGACTCACGTCCATCAAGTCGGTGATGCCATCCAAACATCTCATCCTCTGTCGTCCCCTTCTCCTCCTGCCCCCAATCCCTCCCAGCATCAGAGTCTTTTCTAATGAGTCAACTCTTCGCATGAGGTGGCCAAAGTACTGGAGTTTCAGCTTCAGCATCATTCCTTCCAAAGAAATCCCAGGACTGATCTCCTTTAGAATGGACTGGTTGGATCTCCTTGCAGTCCAAGGGACTCTCAAGAGTCTTCTCCAACACCACAGTTCAAAAGCATCAGTTCTTCAGTGCTCAGCTTTCTTCACAGTCCAACTCTCACATCCATACATGACCACTGGAAAAACCATAGCCTTGACTAGACGGACCTTTGTTGTCCTGTCCTTCACCATCTCCCAAACTCACGTCCATTGAATTGGTGATGCCATCCAACCATCTCATCCTCTGTCATTCCCTTCTCCTCCTGCTCTCAATCTTTCCAAGAATCAGGGTCTTTTCCAATGATCAGGATAATCAGAATGATAAGAGGAATATAAAGGCAAATAAGTGTCTGTATCCATATGTGTGCGCTTATATGTGTATAAATGTGCACACATATGTATGACTTATGTACATATGTTTCTGTACATGTAGGCCGAGGACTTAGTGACACTGGTTTCTTTGCAAAGAGTTAGCAGTCATGACTGAATTATGTGCACTTTAATTATATGGCCTTCCAAGTAAAATTTCTGGAGGAACCATAACCATGTAATTCTCATTTGTATTTGCAAAAGTCATGGTGTGTAATCCAAGAATAGTCCATGTGAAAATGGCTTCTTAAAAGTTATAAAATCATTGGTATTCTCAGTGAGAAAATTAAAGATAATTTTAAGAGACAGCATTACCACAGTTCCCGAAATTTCTTTCTTTCTTTTTATTTCATGGTCACGTAGAATAAAAGGCAAGAAAGGAACAAAGTGCCTACCTGAACAGAGCATACTTTAAGTCATATTCAGAAAAGGAAAGAAGTCCCCAGTTTCTGTGTTTCAGAGACTGCCCGAGAAAAGCCATCACGGCTGAAATCGGGGGCAAGAGAAGCCGCATGGCTGGCATTATTCTTGGCTCTGTTTTTCACGTAACCATTCTGTTTCCTCCGAGTGGCTGAGCAAAAGAATGGCTCACGCCTGTTCTGACAGCTCATTTGGAACACATAAAAGCCATCCTCATCAGGATGAGAAAATTACATCACTGATAAGTCAAACTTCTGTACCATTTGGATCCTAGTGTCTAGATAGAAAATGTGGCATTTTTAGACATTAAGACTATTTCGGATTCTTTTGAATTCCTCTAAGAGCAATTGGGTCTGATGCGATGGGTTTTTCCCTTATCTCCCGGGCTATGAAGAGCTCTTTTATCATCCCTGCCTTCAAGTTGGCAGAGTCCCTAGAATAGGTCAGAAAAAGCTTCTACAGATTTTTTTATATTATAGCATTGTTAGCTAAATTAATCCTTTTGCCTGGACTTTCTTCCCCTGAAGAGAAATTCTGTAAAGTTAATTGGAGTCTCAGGAAAAGAACTAACAAAAGGCAGAACTTCAGCTGGGTCAAACAGGCATATTATCTCAAAACCAAAAAGATAAATTATGAGGGAGGATACTTGCTTTTTAATACAATTGAATTCTGAAAGAAAACAATGCATCTAGTCCATTTCTTTTTCCTCGAGACAGTTCATGAACATTTGGAAGGGAATACTTTTTTATCTTATTATTCAGCATCCATAGTGAGAGGAGTTATATAACATGTCATAAATCTAGTAAGTATTTTGTTAGACATATTAAATCTAATAGGTTATTAAGTATTTTACTCAGGAACCTCTCCTCTAGTTTAAATACCAGCTTCCAAAATTGTATAAAAATGTTGCCTAGTCTCTCCTATAAGGAAATAGAGAAACAAATAGTTTTTTTCATTGTGAATTGTTAGCCATCCTATTTATAATATCCATAAGCACAATCTTGACACTAGAAACATCCTCAGTCTACTATTTTTTAAAACTATTTTATTATATTCTAGTATAAGGTCTTGTGTATCCGTTAAACTGCTTTCTTGTATCTTTCAAACACTATGACTTAGATACATAAATTTCTCATTTCTTATTAAATTGTTAAATATTAAATTTTTGTTTTAGTGTAATTGTTGTATGTTTGCCTCATTGTTATACATTGAACAAACAGCTGTAGGAAGTAAATATACATTTTAAAATTTATACTTACATATGAATGTATGATATGGATTTGTCACCCCATACTGATCTTGGGGCTTCCCTGGTGGTACTAGTGGTAAAGAACCCGCGTGCCAACGCAGGAGAGGTAAAAATACAGGTTCGATCCCTGGGTCGGCAAGATCCTCTGGAGGAGGGCATGGCAACCCACTCCAGTATTATTCCCTGGAGAATTCCAGGGACAGAGGAGCCTGGTGGGCTACAGTCCATGGGTTCACAAGAGGAGGACAGTACTGAAGTAACTTAACAGGCACGGCAGGCGCACTGAACTTGATCAGAAAGGATACGCTTTTAACTAATTGGCCACTAGATGGCACTGATCTGCCTTTGGAAACTGCCAGCTTTCAGAGGAAAAAACCCAAAAACAAAAACAAAAAATTAATCAACAAATATAACTCTTTTCTTAACCAATAAACTTTTAAGTTTGCGATGAGTTTTTAATATTAACAAATATGATTAAAAAGTAGTTCAGTTCAGTTAAGTCACTCAGTAGTGTCCGACTCTTTGTGACCCACGGACTGCAGCACGCCAGGCTTCCCTGTCCATCATCAACTCCCGGAGCTTACTCAAACTCGTGTCCATCCAGTCAGTGATGCCATCCAACCACCTCATCCTCTATCGTCCCCTTCTCTTCCCACCTTCGATCTTTCCCAGCATCAGGGTCTTTTCCAATGAGTCAGTTTTTCGCATCAGGAGGCCAAAGTATTGGAGTTTCAGCTTCAGCATCAGTCCTTCCAATAACTATTCAGGACTGATTTCCTTTAGGATTGACTGGTTTGGCCTCCTTGCAGTCTAAGGGACTCTCAAGAGTCTTCTCCAACACCACAGGAAACTAAGAGTTCAATGTTGAATTTGAAAATTAATCCTTGCCAATCTTCATGAGTATCTCTTTTTAAAAACTGTTCATTCCTTTTTCCAATTTTGAGTCACTATTGGTCCCAGAGTTAAATTTTTAAGTTACTTAATATAGCCCAAGTCATACAAATTTGTCTATCAACTTTTTGTTTTCAAAGAAGGAATTTGTTGGCTTTCTCTTTTAGCTATCCATTACAACTCTTAAGGTAAAATATGATTCTTTGCTTGCATCATGTTTACTTGACTTTGGTTCCATATTACTTTTTAGACAGGAAGATAATTTTTATCTAACACAAAGATGCATAATAAGAACATTCCATTATTTTTTAAAAAACAGACATTTTATTCTTCCCAATAGAAATATTAGAAATATTTATGTCAGTTCACTGAGCTTTAATTTGCCCTTACGTGGACTAATGAAGTTAAATGCAATATGGTAAATTAGTTTGGGATATAACATGTCCATTAAACACCACAATGCTTTGGATTAACAAAGAATCTATATCAAAGTGCACGGTCCTGGAAAGGTTCATCCAAATTACCTGTAGAGTTTCTTAAAAGTACAGAAACACAGACTCCACTAAATACCTATTTACTGGGTTGGAAGATGCTTGATGCAAACATGACATCTGTACTGGTTAAAGGCCTTAGATAGTGTTTTAGTTTGCAACCAGAGATGAAAACTATTATTCTTAAAGAGGAAGTTTGATTCAAGAGCATGATCTTACTTAAACACCCAGCACCATAGCTCAGCACACTGGAATCAGGAGCCAGCTTGCTTCTACTCTGCTACTTATGAGTTCTGTGGCCTGCGTGCTCAGTTAGTCGTGTCTAGCTCTGCAAACCTATGGACCATCACCCGCCAGGTTTCTCTGCCTATGGAAGTCTCAAGGCAAGAATACTGGAGTGGGTTTCCATGCCCTCCTCCTAGGCATATTTTACTCTTGCAAAAATATAGTTGCCCTCTATATTGATAAGCTAAAAGTTTATTAAAAATTTATATTACTTTGCTGTATCTATTTTTATTTTATTTTTATTTTACATTGAGTGAGAGTCACATGGATTAAATTGTATAAAGAAAAGAATGAAGACAGTGAGGTAACAGTTTAAAAGAAGCACATAAAATCTTCATAAATTATTTAACAAACTTCTGGAGATACTAAGAAATTAGTCACACTGAAAATTAAGTATGGATAATGAAGAATTGATTACAGATCTTTTTCTTTTTTTCCATTGTCATGTTTCATTCATAAGTCCTATTGGAAAAGTAAAAAAGGAAAATTAAATGTATTCTATTTATAAGGGATTTATATTCTGATGTGATCATCAAGGCATGGGCCAATATCATAAAATTAAGACTATAGCTAGACTTTTCTTAAAAGAAGCATTTAGTAATTAAACCTTATTGAAACTTGAAGTTGGGATTGTATGAACTCCCTCCAAAACTCTCTCAGAGCACATGTATCATAATCTCTTATTCTATTGTCCTGGGTGCTACTGCCATGGAGTCCAGAAGTATTCCACAATTTCCTTTGCCTGGAATTATCCTTCTTTTTTAATCTAGTGCTTAAAGTTCTCTCATTCAAACTTTGTTCAAGTATCACCAACTCCAGAAATCTTTCCAACTGTCATATAAACCACTTACTCTGAAGTCCACCAATCCCTCTGTTTTTAGGCCTTTGGGGTTATTATATTAATACTTCGTAGGGCTAAGTTTATATAGCTGTGATGTCTCCAATTGTATTATAAGCTATAGAGAACAAAAACCATGATTGCTATAGTGTGATATTTTTAGCCCTGGCATGATGGAGCCTCTTAATCAGAATGTATGATGCTGATTTTTCTTTCTCTTTGTTGTTTTAGTTGCTAAGTTATATCTGACTCTTTTGTGACCCCATGAACTGTAGCCCATCAGGCTCCTCTATCGATGGGATTTCCCTGGAGTGGGTTCCCATTTCCTCCTCCAGGGGATCTTCCCAACACCAGGATGGAATCTGTGTCTCTTGCATGGGCAAGGGGATTCTTTACCACTGGAGCCACCTTGGAAACCCCTTCTTTCTCTTTAGGGCTTTCTTATGACCCTAGACATATTGATATTCATAATACTGGGAAAGTCTAGATTACATTCTAAATGATTGAGGTTTGGATAACTTCTCTCATGGTTTACTCACTAGATTGAGTAGTGAGTGACTAGAATGAAACAGAAAGTTTGACCCATCGGAATCATGGAAATTTGGTCATTAAAACTCAACAGTATCAGCACCAACCACCAATGCAGTAATAAGAAATACTTTGAAACAATTCTTATACAGATGGAAAATGAACCAACTGTAATTTATGTGTATATTTTTATTTATAACTATGTAGTTTTAAAGATCAACTCTGTTATCAAAGAATGGAAACATTATGTTTGAAGTAACATCTCGGTTTCGAAGCTCAATCAATAAATGAGTTAAGCAACTTTTTTTTTACCTTGTTCATTTCATGATATTCATTCTCCAGAATTTAGCCTTTTTTAAAAAAAGAAAAGCAGACTAAAAGCAAATATACAATGGAGTAAAGACAATCTCTTTAACAAGTGGTGCTGGGAAAATTGGACAACAACTTGTAAAAGAATGAAACTAGATCACTTTCTAACACCACACACAAAAGTAAACTCAAAATGGATTAAAGATCTATAAAAGCAGAAAGGCTCATTTTGACTTTTAAATTATAGGAGCAAAATATGTTTTTGATATTTATCAAGGAGTTAATTGAGTGATTCATTTGCTGTTTCATCATTATATTGTTATAGCATGTTGATGTGTGATTTAGTTTCCATTAACTGTTGCTCGAAGATTAATCTAGTTTAAGATGCTGACTAGGCAAGCAAAATGTTCACTCACTGCAAGCATTTTATAATTAACTCAGCAGCACAGATAAATAAAGAGGCAATCTTATAGTAGCACAGAGGACATGATATGACTGGTTTCTGAAGAAACACATTTTAAATAGCAATTCATTGATTTACAGGTGGATACTTGTAAGTAGAGGGAAAAAACCTTTTGCCTGATATTAAACTATGACATGTTGTCCAAACTTGCAGTATTCCTTAATTTTCATGATCAAAAATGTGTTGAAGACAATAAAATACATGCTGAATAGCACAGTACATTTCTAATTTGTAATGGTGAAATATATAATCATTCATGTTCTTTCCACGTGCAAGAAGGAGACTGCTATTCCACCCTTAAAATTATAGACCAAATTTAAGAAAGGAGATACTTAAATTATCACATTTCTGAAAGTTTTCTCCTTTTTCAAAATGGAAAATGGGTTATAAATATGCAGGTGATATTAAATGTGCAGTGAGATTTCTATCATGAGAAAACATAACTAAAGCATACCCAGACACACCTTGGATTCCAATACATGTGTTGAAATCCCCAGACAGATTTACAAGAGCAAAATGTATTATCTGGGAAATTGGTAAATGGAGAACTTCCCCAATCACAAAGCACTATTGGCTTCAAACTATTCTTAGGATAACCAATTATAACCAATTATGGCCCCTTGGGATATCAGTCATTCTTTCCAAATCAAATCCAAATAGGAGACAGAGAATGTACTCAAGTAGCACCTTCTCTCTGACCTTTGCTTGTTCGTTTTGATCCCAATGACTAACACACCTGAATCATGCTCCATTTCTCTGTTCCAATAATAATAGCTGGCATTTATAAAATGCTTGTTTTATGCCTAACACTAGTCTTAGTATTTTATAGCTACTAGAATGCTTATTCCTTGTAATAACCTTATGGGGTAAGTAGTAGTATCATTACAATCTCATTTTATAGATAAAGAAACAGAGGCAAAGAGAAAAACCAACATGACCAAGGTCATGAAGCTGTGTAAGCAAAGCAGACAGGATTTAAACCAAGAAAGTCTGTTCCAGAGACTGTGTAATATTCAGTATCCAAAACCGCACACACACACATACACACACACACACACACACACACACACACACACACACACCAGCAAACAAATATATCTTATGTTTCTTCTGGGAATACAAAGAAGAAATTGATAAGTTTATATGTAGAATGCTGTCACCACCCACCCCCTTAATTTTATGTTTTATTCCTTGCTTGCATTGATCTGTAGATGAAATTTGATACCATTTCTTCAGTTTAAGAAATCAGAAACCAGATTTCATATTTTATGTATGCAGAGATACTTTCCTGATTCACAACAAGAGGTTAGTGCTAGAGGTTAGTAATTGCGCTTAAATGAGATTCATTTCAAACAAAGTCAAAAGTAAGTAATCTGATTTGGCGATACGTTGTGTTTTTAGAAGTCTTGTATTCTCTCCAAACCATCCTGTCCTCAGGGAGTTTATTAGCTCACAGCTAGGCCTGTGGCAGAATCCAGCTCAAATGGGTATTTTGAGCGTGTGTGTATGTATGTAGCCTCTCCGTAGTTGCAATTTTCAGTTTGGTAAATACTTCAGATAAACAGCTTCATTATTTTTTTCTGTAAGCTGAAGATAATTGTGTAAATTATAACTAAATTCCATATAAACTATGATCTCTTTATAATTACCTCAATTAATGTTTTTAATTGTCATAATGATTCACTTTTTATTCTAATACCTGAGGCATTTTCAGTAACTCTCAGACACAATAACATATTGCAATTTCTCATGGGCTATATGTCTAACAGAAATTTCCCCCCTTAAATATATATGGAAGCTTCTTGACTTATAAACAGGTTCTGAAAGGTTAAGGTCATCCCTTTTTAAATCCAAAATGACATCATTTTGGATTTAATTTTATCTCTCTCTTTACTTCTACTTTTATCATGTATCTATTATAGTATTTCCCACATAACTTAGCAATTTGTCTCTCCAGTTGAGTCCTTAACAATTTGTCTCAAGGACCCAGAATAGTACTTTATATCTAATATCAACTAACTAAACATTTGGAGAACAGAACACTACGGTCTGAACATAAAAAATACTGCATCCAGTTGAATACATTGTCTCCTTGTTCTTTTGTTCTGGTTTCAAACTTTTATTATTGATAGAAACTTTTAGGAAAATAATTTATCAGTAAACAAACTGCCTACTTATTACTAAAGAGTTAATGTTTTCCAGTCGCACAAGTTTAAAAGTTAGTATGGTCTTTAACTCTTTCTAGACAATGTAATGTTAATTGACTAATTTAAAAATAGCTTTGGTTCTTTGCAGTATATGTAGTAGTCACGGTCTGTGTATGTGAATTTAAAAACTGTGTATATGCATGAAATTAATATATAAGTGTACCAACAATGAGCACCTAAAAATCTCTTTATCTGATGAATTAAATAGTAAAGAAAGGCAAGAGAACAGAAAAGCAGACTATAATTTGTCTGGACATGATGCCTAAATTTCTTTTTTTTTTCCTTCATGACTTTCTGGCATGTATATAATATTATAGAGGCCTGCACTGTAGAGGAAAGTGAGCCTAGCAGTTTGATGGGATACTTCCATTTCTAGTTAGCATTCCTATAATTCAAAAAGAAGAAACACAGCAGAAGGAAAACTTAGGAGCAGGATGCTCTGTTAGAAATTACCTTTGTTGAGATTTTGAGTAATGGAGTTAACTCAGTAGGGCCAGAGGAACACTTACAAGTGGCAGTTAGCTTCTTGCTGCTGTAAAGACATATGTCTTAATTTGTAATTACCAGAAAAACAGGTTGCACAAACTGTATGTTAAATCATCTTCCCAGCTATGGAAACTAGTACAAACATGCAGGCAAAGGACATGTTGCACCCTTCTTTTAATTTCCCACAGTTTTATTTTTCCCCTATTGTTGTTTAAATCAGATCCCTTTTGTTAGCAGTAACCACTTCATAGAGAGTTAGCTTTGATATAGCTTTATCTTTCATTTTTTTCTAAAAATGTATTGTATTAAACATAGACATCAAATTCAAACAGTTTAACTGGACAAGGATTAAATGAATACTCACCAAACATCTTAAAGAGAAAGAACTATGACGGGTGTTATCTTGAAATTATTACAATGTAAAGGACCCAAAAACTTGATTTTGTAACAGTATCTTTTGGGCTTTCTCTTTACTGTCTGTCATTCAAAATCAAACACATCCTATACTGAGGAATGTAGCCAGAGATCTGTGAGCTGCTTTTTTGTTGTTTTGCTGTTTAGTCACTATGTCCTGTCGAGTTCTTTGCAATCCCATGGACTGCAACACACCGGGATTCTCTTGTCCTTCATTATCTCCCGGTGTTTGCTCAGATTCATGTCTATTGAGTCCACGATGCTATCCATCTCATTCTCTGCCACCCCCTTCTCCTTTTGCCTTCTCTCTTTCCCAGCCTCAGAGTCTTTGGGCTCTTTGTACCAGATGGCCATAGTATTGGAACTTCAGTTTCAGCATCAGTCCTTCCGATGTATATTCAGGGTTGACTTTCTTCAAGATTGACTGATTTGTTCTCCTTGCTGTCAAAGGGACTTTCTAGAGTCTTCTCCAAAACTACAATTCAAAGCCATCAATTCTTTGGTGCTCAAACTTCTTTACAGTCCAGCTTTCACATCAGTACATGAATACAGGAAAAACCATGGCTTTGACTATATGAACCTTTGTTGGCAAAGTGATATCTCTGCTTCTTAATACCCTGTCTAGGTTGATCATACTTTCCTTCCAAGGAGCAAAAATTTTTTTTAAATTCATGGCTGCAGTCACCATTGCAGTGGTTTTGGAGCCCAAGAAAGTAATATCTGTCACCGTTTCTACTTTTCACCTTCTATTTGCCATGAAGTGGTGGGACTGAATGACACAATCTTAAGTGTTTTTTTTAATTGTTAATCTTTAAACCAGCATTTTCACTCTCCTGTTTCACCTCTTTCAGCCTCATCAAAAGGCTCTTTAGTTCCTCTTCACTTTCTGCTATTAGAGTGTTATCATCTGCATATCTGAAGTTGTTGATATTTCTCCCAACAATCTTAATTCCAACTTGTGATTCATCCAGGCTGGCATTCCACCTGATGTACACTGCATATAAATTAGATAAGCAGAGTGGCAATATACAGCCTTATCTTACTCCTTTCCCAATTTTGAACCAATCAGCTTACAAAGACAATTTAGAGTGAAATTTTTGACATTTAACAGAATGAGCATTTATAGTATTGATCTTTTAAAGAAAACCTCCACACAGAGAGATCATTGGTGGTTCCTTTACTATTTTATGGAGTTTAATTTTTTTTTATGCTTGTCTCTGAGATCAAATGAGATAATATATTTTAAATGCTTGGGACAATATAGAACAGTGAAGCAAAAGTATTTTATTACATGAAATTTCCATCTAACTAGTAGACACCTCCAATCTCATTTCCTTTGGAGATTTTTTGAGATACAATTTAAGAACCTTGCAATTCACCTATTTGGAGTGTACAGTTGAGTGTTTTTTAGAATACTCATGTATAACTTTCACCAGAGTCAGTTTTAAAATATATCACTGCAAAAAATTCCTGTATTCTTTAGCTTTTACCTGACTATTCTCCAGTCTCAGCAGCCCCACACAAGAACTAAATACTTTCTGCCTCTATAGAATAGTTTATTTGGGATATTTCATATAAATGTAATAGCATAATATATGGCAGTTTTGTGACTAGCCACTTTTTCTTAGCATAATGTTTTCAAGGTTCATCCATGTTGTAGCAAGTATCCGTAGTTTGTTCTTTTCAGTGACTATATACCAAATTTTGTTATATACCACTTTATGTCTATTGGGAATAAAGCTACACTGAACATTTGTGCATAAGGTTTTGTGTGGACTTATAGTTTTATTTCTTTTGGGAGTCAAATTGCTGTGTCAAATAAAACTTTATGTTAAACATTTGGAGAAACTTCTAGAGTGTTTTCCAAAGTGACTATGCCATTTCACATTACCAATAGCAATGCATATGGGATCCAATTTTCCCATATTTTTACCAGTACTAATTACTATCTATTTTTCTAATTATAGCCATCCTGATGGGTGTGAATTGGTATCACACTTGTTTTAATTTGCAGGTTATGATGACTATAATATTGAACATCTTTTCATGTGCTTACTTACCATTTGTGTATCTTATTTGAACAACTATTCAGATTCTTTGTCCATATGTTTGTATAATTATTGAGTTCTAAAAGTTATATGTTCTAAATATGTGTCCCTGATTAGATAACTGGTTTGCAAATATTTTCTTTCATTCTCTGGGTTTTATTTTCACTTTCTTGTTACTATCCTCTGAAATACAAAGGGTTCTAATTTTGATTAAGTCCTTCTTAATCTGTTTTTTTCTTTGTTGCCCAAATTTTGGTGTCATATATAAGAATTCATGGTAAAATTCAAAGTCATGTAGTTTCACCCCTATGTTTCTCCTAAGAGTTTTGTAGTTTTAACTCTTACATTTAGGTCTTTGATTTATTTTTAGTTAATTTTTATACGCAATGTGAGGTAAGAGGCCAATTTAATATTTTTCGCATGTGAATATACAGTTTTCTCAGCATCATTTGTTGAAGACTGTTCTTACTTTGTTGAATGGTCTTTGTACTTTATTGAAAATCAGTTGGCCATAGAGTCACAGATTTATTTTTGGAGTTTCAAACCTATTCATCAGTCTACCTTATGTCAGTACTATACTGTCATGGATACTGTAGGTTTGGAGTAAATTTTAATATTGGGAATTACAAAGCTTCCAAATTTGTTCATTTACAGATTATTTTGGCTATTCTCAGTTACTTGTAATCCACATAAATTTTTAAATTAGCCTGCTGATTTTCACAATGAAGCCAGCTGAAATTCTAATAGAGATTGCCTTGAATCTATAAATCCATTTGCAGGTTATTATGATCTTAAAAATACTAGACCTTCCAGGCCATGAGATGTTTTTCCATTTAATTAAATCTTCTTCCACTTAACAATGTTTTATAGTTTCCAGAATATAAAGCTTTGCAGTCCTTTTGTTAAATGTATTTATAAATATTTTATTCTTTTTAACATAAAATTATTTTCTTAATGTTATTTTTGATCATTGAAGTTGTAAGAATAGAATTGATTTTTTGTGTGTGTATTGTTCCTGTATTTTGCAGTCTTACTGAACTCACTTAGTTCTAATCATTTTTAATGGAATGCTCAATATTTTATGTATGCAAAATTATACTGTGAATACAATAGTTTGATTTCTTCCTTTTCAATTTGTATACCTTTTTTTTTTCCACTTTGCTAAATGCCCTCGCTAGAACCTTCAGCACAATTTTAAACAGAAGCAGAGAAATAGCAGATATCCTTTTGTTGTTCCTGATTTTTTAGGGAGAACACATCCAGCCTTTCACCATTAATCATGATGCTAGGTATGTTTTTTTAGATATCCTTCATCAGACTGAGGAAATACCTTTCAATACTTTTTCTTAATTTGTCTTATTTTTAAGTCATTAAAGGATGTTGAAATTTTTTAATTGTTTTTTCTGTATCTATAGAGGTGATCATATGGTTTTGCTTTCATGGATGTTATATTACATCATTTGCTTTTTTGAGTGCTAACCCAACTTTGCATTACTGGGATAAATCCTATTTGATCATTGTGCAAAATAATTGCTTTTAATATTTTGCTGCATTTAGTTTGCAAGTATTTTGTTGAATATTTTTACATCAACTTTCACAGAGATAGTCATCTGTAGTTTTCTTTTGTTGTGATGTCTTAGTCTGGTTTTGGGTATTTGGGTTTTATTGATCTCACAGAATGAGTTTGGAAGTTTCTGTCTTCTGGTTTTTACAAGACTATTTGAAGAATTGGTATTAATTTTTCTTTAAAGGTATTGCAGAATTTACCAGTGAAGCCATATGATCTTGACCTTTTCTATGGAAAAAAATTTAATTACTAATTCAGTGTCTGCTTGTTATAGATCTCTACAATTGTTTATATCTGCTTGAGTCAATTTCAAGAGTATGTTTTTTGGAATTTGCCCATTTCATCTAAGTTATTTAATATATTGGTGCATAACTATTCAGAGTATTCCCTTGTAATGATTTTTATTTTAGTAAGCTTGGTAGCACTGTCACCCTTTATATGTCTGGTTCTAGTAACTGAAGTCTCTCTCTCTGGTCAATCTGACTAAAAGTCTGTCATATACTGATATTTTGAAGATTCATCGTTGGCTTCATTTATTTTCTCTATCGTTTTCTCTTTTCTGTTACAATACTTCCCACATAACTATTATCTCTTTCTTTCTACTTGCTTTAGGTTTACTTTACTCTTCTTCTCCCAGTGTCTTATATGGACTTTAAGGGCATTAATTTGAGATTTCTGATTTTTGCTTTTCATATAAGCCTTTATTGCTATAAATTTCCCTCTGTTGCTTTAGCTGTACCTCATAACTTTTTATATGTGATGCCTTTACATTTTATAGCCTTCATTTTTATTACTATCAAAGTATTGCCTAATTTCCCTTGTGATTTCTTTTTTGGCCTATTTGTTATTTAGGAGTGTGCTGTATAATTTCCATATATTTGTGAGTTTCCCAAAATTTTTTCTGTTATTGTTTTCTAGTTTCACTCAACAATGGAGAACATGCCTTATATTATTTATTCTTATAAGTTTAATGAGGTAGGTTTTATGGCCTAACATATGGTCTATCCTAGAGGTTGTTCCATGTATAACTGAGAAGAATATATATTCTGCTGTTGTTGACTGAAATATTCTATAGTTGTCTATTAAATCCATTTGGTTTATAGTGTTATTCAAGTCTTCTATTTCCTTTTTACTTTCTTACTAGTAGACTATCCATTGCTGAAAGTGTAACAGTTAGTTTTCCAATCATTATTGAAGTGCTGAACTCCAATAAACATTTATCTAATGCTATATCTGGTGGGCAAGCCATTTAATTCTCTTGGGTCTTAATATCTTCATGAATATGAACAAGGCTTTACTTCCAATTTATCTTCATAGGCTTACTATACCCTGTGATTCTATTACTTCTACTATACTTAGGTCTTAGAGTAAATCCATAATTCATAAATGCTTATGCTAAAATATCATAGACATATTACTCTCTTTTGCAAAGATTTTTTCAGTTATTTTCTCTAGTCTAGTCAGAATCAGAAGCCCTAAGAAAGCAAGACAAGACAGAAACAGATTTGACCAGATTGTTAGCAACTATTGTGCTATAATACACGGTTTGAATGTTATTAAAGCAGTGACATGCTTATATATAGACTCTACTAATATAATTTTTCTAATTAAATTTTGTGTCTTAAATTCAAATTGTTATTCAGTCATAACCAGACTAGTTTTGGAGAAGAAACTTTTAATTTTTATTATAAGCTTCCTGTTTTGTCCCTTTAGAAATGGGAGAAAGCATGCATATATTATTTATGCCATATGCATATGAAATTTCTAAAGTGTTTGTCTCCTTTTGCACTCAAAAATATAAAATGTATGATTCCCTGCTAACTTTTGCTAAGAAATATACCATAGAGCGTCAAACAAATGCCTGCCTAAGAGAGTTATCTTTAAAAAGAGAAAACTGTTTATAATTCAAAATCCAGCACAAACGTAAAATCCAATGGGATGTCTTTTCCATATGGCAGTTAGAATTAGTTTCTTAGTCCTTTGCCTCCAAACCACTTTCTACCTACCTACATTATGAAACTTTTTCCACTGGTGTGTTTCCTGCAAACTCCCACCATCCCCCCTCCCAAAAAAGGACTGAATGTTTGAAAGGAAAATATTACCTCATTTCTGCTTGTAAAAACAGAAAAATATCTCACATGTAAGAGGTTCAAATAAATAATTGTATTTTAGTAGTAACAAAATTTCTTGTCAGTTTGCCATAATCAAAGATGTTTCTGATATTTGTGTTATTATCTATATGTGTCTTAATGTAAGAAAACTAGCAGAGTCTGCATTTTACCCCACCTGAATCAGGATGTTTGTTCTCCCATTAACTCCTATTTATAATGTACTACATTTGGTTTTAAGGTCTGCTGTTCATTCCATCCCTTTCTTCAAAATGAACTTCTTTATTTCTGATTGATGCCTAAGGTGACTGTGCAAGCTACTTTTCTTCCTTGAGAGCTCTTTTTTTTAATTTTTTGTTTTATTTTTAATTAGAGGATGATAACTTTACAATATAGTGAGGGCTTCTGCCATACATCAGTATGAATCAGCCATAGGCATACATATGTCCTCTTCCTCTTAAACCTCCCTCTCAGTTCCCTCTCCATCCCACCCCAGTATGTTGTCACAGAACACCAGCTTTGGGTTTCCTGAATCATAGAGCAAATTCCCACTAGCTATCTATTTTACATGTGATAATATATATGTTTCAGTACTATTTTCTCAAGTCTTCCCACCCTCTCCCTCCCCTTTAAAGTCTGTTCTTTGTGTCTACATCTCCTTTGCTGCCCTGCAAATAGGTTCATCAGTAACATCTTTCTAGATTCCATATATTCGCATTAATATACAATATTTCTATAGTGGCTCTATCAATTTGCATTCCCACCAACAGTGCAAGAGAGTTCCCTTTTCTCCAAACCCTCTTCAGCATTTATTGTTTTTAGACTTTTTGATGATGGCCATCCTGCCTGGTGTGAGATGATACCTCATTGTAGTTTTGTTTTGCATTTCTCTAATGATGAGTGATTTGAGAATATTTTCCTGTGTTTGTTAGCCTTCGGTGTGTCTTCTTTGGAGAAATGTCTGTTTAGATCGTCTGCCCCCTTTTTTACTGGGTTGTTTGTTTTTCTGGTATTGAACTCCATGAGCTGGTTGTATAATTTGGAGATTAATCCTTTTTAGGTTGTTTCTTTTGCTACTATTTTCTTCCATTCAGAGGGTTGTCTTTTCACCTTGATTATAGTTTCCTTCATTGTGCAAACGCTTTTAAAATTTAATTAGGTCCCACTTGTTTATTTCTGTTTTTATTTCCATTACTTTAGGAGATGGGTCATAGAGGATCTTGCTGTAATTTATGTCAAAAAGTATTTTTCCTGCTTTCCTCTAAGAGTTTTATAGTTTCTGGTCTTGCATTTAGGTCTTTAATCCATTTTGAGTTTATCTTTTTGCATGCTGTTAGGAAATGTTCTGATTTCATTCTTTTATATGTAGTTGTCCAGTTTTTCCAGTGCTATTTATTGAAGAGTCTGTCTTTGCCCCATGGTATATTCTTGTCTCCTCTGTCAAAGATAAGGTGCCCACAAGTATGTAAATTTATCTCCAGACTTTCTATCTCATTCCACTGGTCTATATTCCTGCTTTTGTGCCAGCTCCAAACTGTCTTGATGCCTGTAGCTTTGTAGTATAGTCTGAAGTCAGGAAGGTTGATTCCTCCAGCTCCAGTCTTCTTTCCCAAGATTGCTTTGGCTATTTGGGATCTTTTGTGTTTCCATACAAATTGTGAAATTATTTGTTCTAGTTCTGTGAAAAATAAAATTGGCAGATTGATAGGGACTCTGTTGAATCTATAGGTTGTTTGGGTAATATAGTCATTTTCACAGTATTGATTCCTCCAATCCAATGACATGACATTTGAATGACATATGCTACATTTGTTGTTACATTTTAGCAAGAATTTAAGGTAATTGTTCTACCCCTGCCTGTGGTGGTTCACCATCAGCTCAACTGGTTTTCAGGTATTCTCTGATCTTATCTCCTCTATAAGTGTTCTGAGATGTTTTTGCCCATAACACTACATTGCCATTTATTGCCTGTTGTTGAATATATCAAATTTATTTGACTTGTCAGGTGTCACCTTTGTTAAATCCCTTAATTAACTTAGTGACAAAGAGGGATTTATTTACCCATCAGTCGTCATTATTTGGTGAGAAAATAATTTTGGCTGTGCTACATACAAGCTAATACTTGACCTTGACTGTCATCAGAAATATTTTCAACCTAACAAATGTGCTGACATTTTAGAAAAGTTCAGAATCTTAATATAAAGTTTCAGAATATTCAGTAGCTTTTAAAGTTATATACACACAGTATAATTTAATGTATGATACTGACATATTTAGAAAATAAAACTAAACACAAAGGAAAAATTAGTCTCCCACCATCCCCTCTGTATTATCAATCCCTTGATGTAAATACCTTTAAAATTTGGGGTATATTCCTTTCCAAATTTGGATATTTTTGTCTGTCTATGTATCTATCCATCTATAAAGCTCTATTTATACACTCATGCTTTTACTATTTAAAAAACTACATACTATTTTGTGATAACTTTTTTTTAACATACCACCACATTGTAATTCCAAGAGAAGGTTTGTTGTTGTTCAACTAAGTCATGTCCAACACTTTGCTATCCCATGAACTGTATTACGCCAGGCTTCCCTGTCTTTCACTGTCTCTCGGAGTTTGCTCAAACTCATGTCCATTGAGTTGGTGATACCATCCAAAGAGAAGGTTAAATTATTTTTTTTTTGCCTATGTACAGTATAAATTGTCATAATTATCACAGCATCAAAAAGTATCAATTTGAAAACTATATCAAATCTAAATCTACAGCATATCCCAACTTTTTTTCTGAATAATTATGCAACATAATTTTTAGTATAATATATATGCATTCTGAAGGAGATCAACCTTGGGATTTCTTTGGAAGGAATGATGCTAAAGCTGAAACTCCAGTACTTTGGCCATCTCATGAGAAGAGTTGGCTCATTGGAAAAGACTCTGATGCTGGGAGGGATTGTGGGCAGGAGGAGAAGGGGATGACAGAGGATGAGATGGCTGGATGGCGTCATTGACTTGATGGACGTGAACCTGAGTGAACTCCGGGAGTTGGTGATGGACAGGGAGGCCTGGCGTGCTGTGATTCTTGGGGTTGCAAAGAATCGGACACGACTGAACGACTGAACTAAACTGAACTGATATGCATTTGATTATAAACTATGTATCATTTTGAAAAATGCTTAATTTTAAAAAGTGATATGCCTTAGTGATCTAAGATGGTGAATATGTTTATGAAGCTTTCCTAGGGAAATAGTGATTCAAACTGGAGCATTTTAATTTAGGAAATTTTATCAGAAGAGTCAAGCTTCAGTTGGAAGGTTGATGCTAGCTTTGTAAAACTTCTGAAAAGTGGTTTGATCTTTAAACAGAAAATAATTAAGCCTGAAATATTCAATTAGATGCTACATATTCACTTATCCTACTGTATTAAACATATGTGTTCAGACATTTTTATTTTTTAATCTTTTTTATTGGAAAATAGTTGATTTACAATGTTGTATTAGTTTCAGATGTAAAGCAAAATGAATCAGTTATAACAATATAGTCATGTCAGTTTGAATATGTTAACCAGTTGTAGAAAAATACCATGTTATTATAAATTATAAAGTTTCAGCAGGGTACACCAAGATGCAAGGCCCTATGAAACACTGAAAAAAATATATTTGAGTGTTTAGCAAGAGTAAAAAATAAGCAACAGTGTCTTTAGTAAAAGTGGCAGCAATTTATAAACAATTTCACTAAGGTGAAAGATCTGCCTCAGCGAAATTGTTGATTGCCTTGGAATGTGTGGCAGGGTAAGAAGAACACAGGAAAGATTACAGCTTCACCACAGCAGGAATTTAGTCACTCGAGTTATCATATCATGATTAGAAAGTGACTGTGGTAGAGTTTAGATAGTTTGAGTGAAATCCAAGTGATATGGGTCTTTATCTCTTTTTCTATTTTGTGTGCCTAAAAGAGTAGTTTCTACAAGCCACTGGAGAGTTTCCCATTCACAGGTACTGCACAGGTAATTATACCCCACAGTGGAAGTGAAAGACTTCCTTCTAGTGAGGCAGTTTGGAATCTTTTTGCCGCCAGAAAGCAAAAACCATCCAGATAAAAGGAAGAGGGAAGAGAAGTGAACTAAAAGAAGACTGGCCAAAATTGTCAGATACCTCACTGAGTCACATGTCAACTGCCTTAACCTCTGTTTCCCACACTTTTCACAACTTTGTAATGAATGAATTTTAAACAAATCTAAAAGTTGATAGGAAAACAATGAACATTTATATGCCTGTTCATATATTAAATATTGCTAATGTTTTATCACATATATACTCTCTCCCTCTAGATATATATGTGTGTCTGTGTGAGTGTGTACACAGTTTTCTTTGCTCCATCATCTGAAACTAGGTTGCATACTTCAGCATGCGTGTCTTAAATATAAGCATTCATTTTTGTAACCATAATAACATCATTCCTTAGAAAGAGAACAATAATTCTATATTATACTCTGACTAGACCAGGCACAAATTTCCCACAAACATCCTGAGAATGTCTTTTATAGCTGCCGCTGCTGTTATTTTTAATTTAAAATTATAATTAAAATTAGATCCATATATTTCACTTAACTATTGTTTCCCTTTATTTTAGAGTTGCTCCGTCTTGGCAGGATCAACATGTGGGCCAATAACTCTTTGCTGTGGGGAGGAAGAGGCTCCCTTTGCACAGGAGGATGTTTGGCAGCATCACTGCTCAGCATCCACTAGATGCAAGTTAACAGCCCCCCCAACCCAATTTGTAACCATCAAAATTGTCTCCAGATGTTACCACATGTCCCCCAGGGAACAAAATGACCTCGGACTGAAAACTACTGCTCTATTTTAATCTAGAAAAGTACTGCTGTCCACACCTTTTGTAGTGTCAGTTAGCTATGCCTGGAGACAAGTCTAGATGTTACATCTGTATTATCTCAACACAAACCACCATCTCTCTGGGGACTGTTTGGGAAACATGAATCTCATTAGGAAACAATCAGTCTCTAGGCAACCATAGAAATCACCTTAGAAACCTGCCAAATACCAATTCCCACTCTTGTCTCCTAGATAACCTGACTCAATTCTGGACCAGGACCTGTGAATCTGAGTTTGTTTTATAAGCATACCACGTTATCCCTATCCAATTTAGTTTAGGAAAGCTATGTCCTGTGACATAAAATCCAAGGATATCCGAAAGTTCACACCTAACAAATACTTCCTTCCCATTTAAATTATGTTTAATATGTCTCTATCCTAGGTTTGCTCAAAGGGCAACCATAGGTACTTTTCTACATGTTTGTTTTCTATTCTTCATTTTCTGCTGATTTTTTTTTCCTTCTATCACTTAAACTTGGGGATACCTATGTCTTGAACTCTTTATCTTTGTATAAAGCAGCATCCATATATGATGGTTTCAGATGTCATCAATAGCGCAATGTTTTCCACAGATGAACCTTAAGTGCATATTGCTAAGTGAAAAAAAAAAAAATGCCAATCTGAAAAGGCTACATACTGTGTTGATTCCAAGTATATGAAATTCTGGAGAAGGCAAAACTGTGGCAATCAGTGGTTGCTAGGATTTTAGGAAGAAGGAATGAATAGGCAGAGCACAGGATTTTTAGGGTAGTGAAACTACTCTGTATGATACTATAAATGTGGATATATGTCATTATAAGTGTTTCCAAACCCACAGAACATACAACACCAAGAGTGAACCATAATATAAACTATGGACTCTGGATGCTAAGAACTTGCCAATGTAGGTTCAAAGATTACAACAAGTGTACTGCTCTGGTAGGGGATGTTGAAAATGGAGGAGGCTGTGTGTGTGTGTACCAGGTGAGTTGGGGCAGGAAATAAATGGGAACTTTTTGTTTCTTCTGCTCAATTTTGCTGTGAAGCTGAAACTCCTTTGAAAAATAAAACCTACTTAAGTTTTTATCTATTAATTGCTCTATCATTTTTCCTAAACCTTAAGGTGGCTGCCATGTAATTGTACTCTTCTTTCTCCTTCATTCTCAAGTATAGTTATCATGTTCTTTTAATTCTTCCTCTAGAGCGTAACTTCTCAAACTTTCATTTGGAAAAATAATCACATAGAAAAATTTGTTAAAATGCTCATTCTCAGTGATCACTCTGAAGAATTATATTGAGTTTTGACATGAAGTACAGGAATATGAATTTTTCACAAACATGCTAGGTTATTCCTATACCAGCGATTCAGGGACCAACCTTTGAAACCTCTTGCTTCATAGTATCTGGCATATTCATCATTTTCTCCCTTTTTATGTGACTTCGGGTCTGTTCTATTCACACACGGGTTACAATCACTTCTTTGCTGGTGATCCTAATTCCAGTCTCCTTTTGTACAATTATTCCTTTGTAAATTGCTAAAATAATCTTCTGCAAATGCCATTTTTATCACATCACCTTCCTGCTCAAGAATCAGCTACTCTTACTGTATCAAGTCTAAACTCTTGGCCTATAATTCAAGGTCCTCTATCAACTGGCACTTTTGTACCTTTCTAATTTTATCTTTTTCCACTACAGACTCACTCTCCCCTCTAGTTAAATCCAGCCAACTTTCCATTCTTCCATGCTGCTTATTTGCATGTCTTTGAGTCTCCCATCAATTGGAATGCCCCCCTTTTTATCCCTCCACCCCAAACATATAATAAGCATTTGTTCCCAACTCACCTACTTTAGGAAAATTTTCCTGATTAAAAATTTCCACCAAATCATTGTGCTGATTCAACTTATCAAATTAAACTATAATTCAGATGAATAAAAATAATAAAAGGGGCCTCTAATGTTATAAAGTTTGGAATGGTATGTAATTCTTCCTATTGACTTTTAAAAAAATTACTGTAATAAAATATTAATCAGAATTTTAATGTATTAGTATGTGAAATAAAATATTAAAAATAAATGAACCTAAAATTTAGTATAAGTATGATGGTTGGAGTAAACACCACAATGAACAATAAGACAGAGCATCATTAGGTAATAAGTGAATGGAAAAAATAAGATCAGTTCAGTTCAGTTCAGTCGCTCAGTCGTGTCCGACTCTTTGCGACCCCATGAATCGCAGCACGCCAGGCCTCCCTGTCCATCACCAACTCCCAGAGTTCACTCAGACTCATGGCCATCGAGTCAGTGATGCCATCCAGCCATCTCATCCTCCGTCGTCCCCTTCTCCTCCTGCCCCCAATCCCTCCCAGCATCAAAGTCTTTTCCAGTGAGTCAACTCTTCACATGAGGTGGCCAAAGTACTAGAGTTTCAGCTTTAGTATCATTCCTTCCAAAGAAATCCCAGGGCTGATCTCCTTCAGAATGGACTGGTTGGATCTCCTTGCAGTCCAAGGGACTCTGCTAAAATATGAAATGAATGAGACAGCAAAGTACAGTGTCAGATGGAAATGATACAGGAAGCCAAAGCTTCAGTTGCCTGTCTAAATAAATTTAAACTGTTTCCACAAGCAATTTTGCTAATGAATGGATGTGCCTTTTATTATTGTATAGCCATAGCTCCTGTATTCAACCAAATCTTAGCCTCTTCAAGAAGTAACCAAGTTGCGACCTTTCAAAGATGCAAATATCCATTGACATCTCCAATCACATAAGTAGAACAGTACATGGAGATTACTGCAGCCATTCAGAATTCAATCCAATGCTACTATGTCATCTGTGACTAAAAAAAAATTGCTACTATCCAAACATCACCGAGGCAGATAGAATTGAATCCATCAAGGAAACAGAACTTGTTCCATCAACATCAGGTGTGAGTGACATTGCAGCTTGCCCTCCATCTCCTATTAGTAATGATCCATCAGCTCTACCATTTCTCACTTCCTCTCCCTCCTCCAGTCATTATCTCTTCTAGCCTATTCACTCAGTAACAGCCCCTGTTTGCCAGCTGTTGTATTGTACTACTCTACTTTTCAAGGCACTCTACTACAAGACTAAAAATGTTTTATTTTGTGTTTTTTTTAATGTACTATCTGTGTGAAAAGTATTATAAACCTATTATAGTAAAGTACTATATAGTCATTTGTATTAGTTGGGTACCTAGGCTAACTTTGTTGAGTTTACAAAGTGAACTTATGAACATGCTCTAGAAATGGAACTTGTTCATATGTAGGGGACTTACTATATTGAGAAGAGAAAAGAGGTCACTGGAAGCTGAGAAAAGTCAAGAGGCTATTGCAATAAAGCGTCTCTGAGATGCTGGTGCAGATCTGGTGGTAGCAGTAGAAGGAGTGAGGAGTGTTGAGCATCTGGACATGTTTTGAAAATGTAATCAATAATATTTGCTGTTGGGTTGTAGGGTTGTATACAAGGTGAGGGCTTCCCTAAATAGCTCAATTGGTAAATAGTCTGCCTGCAATGTGGGAAACCTGGGTTCAATCCCTGGGTTGGGGAGATCCCCTGGAGAAGGGAAAGGGAACCCAGTCCAGTATTCTGGCCTGGAGAATTTCATGCACTGTATAATCCATAGGATTGCAAAGAAAAAGACATGACTGAGCAACTTTCACTTTCACACAGGGTGAGCTAAAGAGATGAGTCAAGGCTAATTTCATAATTTGGGTCCTGAACAACATGAAGAATGAAGTTTCCTTTCATTAATAAGAGAAAGGCTGACTAAATGAGACTGAGATAAGTATTAGATGTGCAAATGGATGGCTTTCCAGGTGGTACAGTGGTAAAGAATTCATCTGCCAATGCACGAGATGCAAGAGATGTGGATTTGAACCCTAGGTTGGGAAGATTCCCTGGAGGAGCAAATGGCAACCTGTCCCAGTATTCTTGCTTGGAAAATTCCATGATCAGAGAAGACTGGCAGGCTATAACCCATGGGGTCGCAGAGTCAGATATGAATGAGCAACTAAGCATAAACACACAAAGGGATCCGTCAAATTGATAGTTGCATACCATAGTGAGGAATTCAGGAATTCAGTGAGAAATCTGAACAGAAGTGCTATTAATTTCAGAACCATAAGAGACCATTTATTTGGTGTTTAAATTCATGAGACCAGAGGAACTTATCAATCTAGTAAGTATAAAGATAGAAAAGAGAAGAGGTTAAACAGTTGTTCAGAAGTTGAGAAGGTACAAGAAAATGAGAATGAAAAAGAGCATACAGAGATGTAGAGACTAAACTAGAAGAGAAAAATGTCCTGGCATCAAAGAAAAGACAACAAATCAAGGAGAGGGTGGGATCTAAGCCCTGAAAATTAAAGAGTGAATTTAACAACATGAAAATTAACACATAACCTTAGTGTTTTTTCTCTGACAGTGAATGTAATTTTTGCCAAAATCCAAGAGATGTTTAGTGATACAAATGGTAGATAGGATGAACAATCAAGTAAGATAACACAATTTGTGGCAAATTAAGTTCAGCAATACATTCACTGTGAAATTCCAGATATTCAAGCTGGTTTTAGAAAAGGCAGATGAACCAGAGATCAAATTGCCAATATGTGCTGGATCATCGAAAAAGCAAGGAAGTTCCAGAAAAACATCTATTTCTGCTTTATTGACTATGACAAAGCCTTTGACTGTGTGGATCACAACAAACTGTGGAAAATTCTGAAAGAGATGGGAATACCAGACCACCTGACCTGCCTCTTGAGAAACCTGTATGCAGGTCAGGAAGCAACAGTTAGAAATGGACGTGGAACAACAGACTGGTTCCAAATAGGAAAAGGAGTGCGTCAAGGCTGTATATTGTCACCCTGCTTATTTAACTTATATGCAGAGTACATCATGAGAAAGACTGGGGTGGAAGAAGCACAAGCTGGAATCAAGATTGCTGGGAGACATATCAATAACCTCAGATATGCAGATGACACCACCCTTATGGCAGAAAGTGAAGAGGGAAAAAAAAAAAAAGCTTCTTGATGAGAGTGAAAGAGGAGAGTGAAAAAGTTGGCTTAAAGCTCAGCATTCAGAAAACGAAGATCATGGCATCTGGTCCCACCACTTCATGGCAAATAGATGGGGAAACAGTGGAAGCAGTGTCAGACTTTATTTTTGTGGGCTCCAAAATCACTGCAGATGGTGATTGCAGCCATGAAATTAAAAGACACTTACTCCTTGTAAAGAAAATTATGACCAACCTAGATAGCATATTAAAAAGCAGAGGCATTACTTTGTCAACAAAGGTCCATCTAGTCAAGGCTATGGTTTTTCCAGTGGTCATGTAAGGATGTGAGATTTAGACTGTAAAGAAAGCTGAGCACCAAAGAATTGATGCTTTTGAACTGTGGTGTTGGAAAAGACTCTTGAGAGTCCCCTGGACTGCAAGGAAATCCAACCAGTCCATCCTAAAGGAGATCTTTCCTAGGCGTTCATTGGAAAGACTGATGTTGAAGCTGAAACTCCAATACTTTGGCCACCTGATGCGAAGAACTGACTCATTTGAAAAGACTTTGATGCTGGGAAAGATTGAAGGCAGTAGGAGAAAGGGACGACAGAGGATGAGATGCTTGGATAGCATTACCGACACAATGGACATGAGTTTGGGTGAACTCCAGGAGTTGTAGATGGACAGGGAGGCCTGGTGTGCTTCTGACCATGGGGTTGCAAAGATTCTGACATACTGAGCAATTGTACTGATCTGAACTGAATATATGTTTATGGAGTTGAAACTGACTTTCATTTTTGGTAACACATTTGTACTACGGAGATAATCCCTTAAGAGTAGGTGTGTAAATTATGTAAAAAGTGGCAACATTATTGAAATTATTTACTGCCTCATAATACAGCTAACTTAAATATTTATTTAAATTTTGCCTCATTGTTTTGTAGACTCTGAAATATTTAATCTTGACTAGCATTTTTTAGTTTTTCTAGGAGATCATTAACAATGACTTATTTCTTTATAGCCCAGTGTCAGGAACCTTGCAGAAGTGTGTCATTTGTAGCAAACATAGATATCATCATCGTTTACAAGGAGAAAACTAATCTAGAATATTCTAGTCAATAGCATGTCATATGAAGCTAATATTTAACACACAGTAGGAGAGCTCCGTTTGATTAAAGACAGACTGTTCTTAAATTTTGTATTCACACACTTGCCTTAACACTTCATCCACCAAATGTCTTCAGCATGCTTACAGAATTATATTAAACTGAAAATTAAAGCACTCTGAACTATACACCTGGATCTAAATCTGGTAGGTCAAACTATTTTCTGGAAAGAAAAGTCAGAAACAAACAACTGTTTTGTGCAAAGAGATCATTCTGTATGAGGTAAGGTGATGTTATAGTATATAAATAGGCAACTTCAGGAATGAAGTTGGCAATTTCCTGCCATGTGCCAGGCACTGTTTGCTTAGTATCCATTAACACATTTACTTCTCACACAGTCCACTTGTGAGCAAGCTAATGATTCCATTTTACAGATGAGGAAACTGAGGCACACAGAGGAATAGAAACTTTGCTAAGGTTATAGGCTAACAGTAATGGAGCTAGAATTCAAGCCAGAGAGTTACTTCCAGATTCTAGGTGTTTAAACATAACCAAAACATCCCAGGCATAAGAAACAAAAAGAGCAAGGCATGAGGTACAGGAAGTTTTGGTGTGTGGTGGATTAGTCCAGAGGACAGTGTAGGTAGAAGGAGTTGAAGGAAGTAGGTGATACTGGAGTAGAGCCCAATGGGATACAAATCATGTGGAACTTTGTGGATTCATGAGGACTGTCTGATGGGAAGTCATTTTAGGCTTGATAATTAATAGAGATATGCCCTAACAATTTAGCTAATGTGTGCTTTAAATAAAAGACATTTTGTAGGTTAGGGAGAAAAACAGGAAAATAAAATAACAAAATAGAAAGGAAATAAATATAAAAACTTTCAGATAAATTTGTGATCATGATGTATCTTTCAAATAATTCTTATTACTTCCTATCCTTCTTATCCTCTTTTCTTTTTCTCCAATGGACTGATCATCTAATCTAATAATTCATTTTTAAATATACTTTATTTTTTAAAGCAGATGTTGGTGGTTCACAGCAAAAGTAAGTGGAAAGTACAAAGAGCTCCCATATACCCCCTGCACTCATATATCCATGACCTCCTCTACAATTGATATCCAGCACGATGTGGTACATTGGTTTATAGTTGACTAACCTAACTGACACACTTTATTATCCAAAATCCATAGTTTACATTAAAGTATTTTTTTTTTAATTGAAGTCTTGACTTCTCCCACTAGAGTATAAATCCAGGAAATCAGAGTTGCATGTTTAATTCATTGCTTTATTTCCACCTCCTAGAAAAATACCATGTAAATAACTGATACTAAAAAATTATTTAGGAATTAATTAAGTGACTCCAGCAGGATCCTTGTTAACAAGAAAAATCACTTAAGGCAGTAAGACAAATGTGGCCATTTTTAAAACACTGGTATAGTGTAGATTCTCCAATCTAACATTGTAGCAACAACATTACACACCTTGTTGATTCAATAACTGTTTACTGAGTGCTTATAATCGGCCAGTCATGCTTTTAGAAGTAAAGGATATAGACATGGAAAAGCAGTAAAGATCTACATGCAAGTTGTATATAAGTGCTCTATTGGAAGAGCTCTCACTCTAGAAGTCAGAGATTGTTTTAGCTTTCTCTTCTCATTCCCTATTCTATGGTTTGATGAGTGTTCGTATTGCTCCCTGCTCCACTGGCTAATACATCAGGAGAGGATTTGTTGGGGAGAGGAATCGCAACTTTATTTGAAAAGTTAACAGACTGAAAAGAATTCTGGGGCAGACTTGTGCCCCAAAGAAACATCTTGCTTGAGTTAGAATTCAGGTTTGTTAAATATTCTAAGGGAAGAGGTGTGGCTGGTTGTTACAAACTTCTTGGTGCTGGAATCCTTCTTACAGTTTCAACAGGTCTGGTCACAGAAGAACTATAAACCTCCAACAAGACAAATGTTATTTTCTATTCTGCAACTTTTTATTTGTATATGAAATTAAAAAGTGTTATATATTTAAAGGTCAGAGCTTTGAGAAAGGGCTCTTCTCTAAATTTTAGGCTATAGGCAACATTCTTTTACAAAAGTTGCAGAGCCAGTGTGACTAAGCACAGGAAACAGAGCCAAAGGTTAGCGTTAAAGGAGGAGATTCAGCGTGGAATCAGCTTTGTTCTCTGTCACAGCAGCAAACAATGAATTGTTCAACAAGCTGTAGACTGTTTGTTTTTGACAGTAACTTCTTTGTGCATTGATCTGCTCATTTTTAAGATTCATTTTTAATACTTCATATAGATGTTGCAATTGCACATCTTAAATTTTCTGGGATAAATCTGACATTAAATATCTGCCTCCTTGTGTTTTAAAATATGTCAGTACTTGTTAGAACCCGCATGCTAGATTTTTTTTTCTTCTAAAATTATGTCACTATACAAATAGACTCACAATCTCAATGTCTGAGAATGCTATGCTCCTTCATTATCACCAGGAAACTTTAGTCAGACGACAACTCTAAAGCAGGAGAGAAGCTGGTAACCTCTCAGCCTCAAAGAATTCATTTAGATTCCAAATGTTTTTCACACAGAGGGGATTTCCTAGGCATCTGGAAAATCTACCTCTCTTATTTGGCATTCTTCTCCTGTAATACTTTTACAAGCTGTTACTGCTCCAAGTGGAAACATTTCTTAATCACCATTACATGTTTTGTGCTAGAAGGTCTAGAGTATTTGTTGCCACCATTAATAAATCCAGAGAAATAATTCAGAAAGTTGAAATTAGCATGCCTGCATATTTAAAACAATGAGGAGTTTTACTGCTATTTGCTAAAAAAAAAAACACAAAAGTCTCTTATAAAGTGCTTGCTTTTCATATTACATTTCATACGGACTTGCTTATACAACTGTTTTGGTCTTAATTATTTTTCAATAAATTCTTAAGTTTGAATTATTAAAATTACTTTTAATAAATATATTAAATTCAGTTTTGAAAGCAAAACTGAATGGGCAAAATAAATCTAAATAGTAAACTAGAGGCTTTCAGAGGAATTTGTCTAAGACTCTTTGAAAGGTGAAATAAACATAATAGTAACAAGATCAAATTGTTGATTTAATGGTAAAATCTAGGGCATTTATTTCCTCATTAAATTTGGATTTACATTTTTATGGTCTTGAAGGTCATAATTTATTTATGATGAAGCATTCATTTTCCCCAATTGCAGTTCTGTTCTTTCAAGCATAATAATTTGAAAATGTGTTTCTTAGCCCTACACTAAATGATGCCAAGTGTATTACCAGTGCTAAGATTTATTTTTATTATTGCTATAGTTAGTTAGTCCATCAAGCCTAGGAAGACTCTTAAAACCATATCTATCTGGTTCTGATTGCAGTGCATGCACATCAGATGTATTTGTTTATGCATGGCTCATTTCTGGAGCATTAAACTGAAGAACTTAGGAGAACAGAGGGCTCATCCAATGCAGTGTCATCATTTTGCAAATGCAGAATTAAAGAACCAGAAAGTGAAGATCATTTCCAAGGGGTATGAGACTAATAAGAACCAGGCGTATAACCTAAGCCTCAAACTCTGAGGCCAGTTCCTCTAACTCCACAAGATTGTATCTCCAGTGACTATCTCTATACTTCTGATATAAGATTTCATTGGTCTACAGCAGGGATTAAAAAAAAAAGCTAGATAGTATATATTTTAAGCTTTGGGAGCCATCCAAATTTTGTCAGAAGCATTCATCTCTGTAGTTGTAACATAAAAGTAGCCATAGACAAAGTACAAAGGCGGGGGTGGGGCAGGGGGGCGGTGAGAGTGAAACTGTGTTCCAATAAAACAATGAAATTTGATTTTATGTTATCTTTATGTCCTACAAAATAGTATTCTTCCTTTGATTTATTTCAACCATTTGACAATTTAAAAAAGCCATTATGATTTCATGGTTGTACAAAGTTAGGCTAAAAAAATAACTAAAAATCTAGCTTGCTAACCTGATAAAAAGAATAGTTTTTGTTGTTGCATAATTGCTAAGTCACGTCTGACTCTTTTGTGAACCCATGGACTGTAGCCTTCCAGACTCCACTGTCAATATGATTTCCCAGGCAAGAATACTGGAGTGGGTTGCTGTTTCCTTTTCTAGAGAATCTTCCCAACCCAGGAATCAAACCCATGTCTCCTGCATTGGCAGGCAGATTCTTTAGCACTGAGCCAGCAGGAATGACACACAGGATATTCCACTGAGAAACTTTGAGAACTTTCACTTAAATTTAGGTCATTCTTTTAAATCTCTAATTTTAGTAATTTACATATTAATGTGATCTTCACTGATAGCTCAGTTGGTAAAGAATCCACCTGCAATGCAGGAGACCTGGGTTTGATCCCTGGATTGGGAAGACCCCCTGGAGGAGGGAAAGGCTACCCAAAGATTGCTTTGGCTATTCGAGGTTTTTTGTATTTCCATACAAAATTGTGAAATTATTTGTTCTAGCTTTGTGAAAAATACCACTGGTAGCTTGATAGGGATTGCATTGAATCTACAGATTGCTTTGGGTAGTGTACTCATTTTCACTATATTGAGTCTTCCAATCCATGAACATGGTATATTTCTCCATCTATTAGTGTCCTCTTTGATTTCTTTCATCAGTGTTTTATAGTTTTCTATATATAGGTCTTTACTTTCTTTAGGTATATATATTCCTAAGTATTATTCTTTTCATTGCAATGGTGAATGGAATTGTTTCCTTAATTTCTCTTTCTCTTTTCTCATTATTAGTGTATAGGGATGCAGGGATTTCTGTGTGTTGATTTTATATCCTGCAATTTTACTATATTCATTGATTAGTTCTAGTAATTTTCTGGTGGAGTCTTTACGGTTTTCTACGTAGAGGATCATGTCATCTGCAAACAGTGAGTGTTTTACTTCTTCTTTTCCAATTTGGATTTCTTTTATTTCTTTTTCTGCTCTGATTGTTGTGGCCAAAACTTCCAGAACTGTGTTGAATAGTAGTGGTGAAAGTGGGCACCCTTGTCTTGTTCCTGACTTCAGGGGAAATGCTTTCAGTTTTTCACCATTGAGGATAATGTTTGCTGTGGGTTTGTCATATATAGCTTTTATTATGTTCAGATATGTTCTTTCTATTCCTGCTTTCTGGAGAGTTTTTATCGTAAATGGATGTTGAATTTTGTCAAAGGCTTTCTCTGCATCTATTGAGATAATCATATGGCTTTTATTTTTCAATTTGTTAATGTGATATATTACATTGATGATTTGCGGGTATTGAAGAATCTTTGCATCCCTGGGATAAAGCCCACTTGGTCATGGTGTATGATCCTTTTAATGTGTTGTTGGATTCTGATTGCTAGAATCTTGTTAAGGATTTTTGTATGTATCTTCATCAGTGATATTGGCCTGCAGGTTTCTTTTTCTTTTTTCTTTTTTCTTTTTTGTGTGTGGCATTTTGGTCTGGTTTTGGTATTAGGGTGATGGTGGCCTCATAGAATGAGTTTGGAAGTTTACCTTCCTCTGCAATTTTCTGGAAGAGTTTGAGTAGAAGGGGTGTTAGTTTTTCTCTAAATTTTTGGTAGAATTCAGCTATGAAGCCGTCTGGACCTGGGCTTTTGTTTGCTGGAAGATTTCTAATTACAGTTTCAATTTCTGTGTTTGTGATGGGTCTGTTAAGGTTTTCTATTTCTTTCTGGTTCAGTTTTGGAAAGTTGTACTTTTCTAAGAATTTGTTGATTTCTTCCAAGTTGTCCATTTTATTGGCAGATAATTGCTGATAGTAGTCTCTTGTGTTCCTTTGTATTTCTGTGTTGTCTGTTGTGATCTCTCCATTTTCATTTCTAATTTTATTGATTTGGTTTTTCTCCCTTTGTTTCTTGATGAGTCTGGGTAGTGGTTTGTCAATTTGATTTATCCTTTCAAAGAACCAGCTTTTGGCTTTCTTGATTTTTGTTATGATCTCTTTTGTTTCTTTTGCATTTATTTCTTCCCTAATTTTTAAGACTTTTTTTCCTTCTACTAACCCTGGGGTTCTTCACTTCTTCCTTTTCTAATTACTTTAGGTGTAGAGTTAGGTTATTTATTTGACTTTTTTCTTGTTTCTTGAGATATGCCTGTATTGCTATGAACTTTCCCCTTAGCACTGCTTTTACAGTGTCCCACAGGTTTTGAGTCATTGTGTTTTAATTTTCATTCATTTCTATGCATATTTTGATTTCTTTTTTGATTTCTTCTGTGATTTGTTGGTTATTCAGCAGCGTGTTGTTCAGCCTCCATATGTTGGAATTTTTAATAGTTTTTCTCCTGTAATTGAGATCTAATCTTAATGCATTATGGTCAGAAAAGATGCTTGGAATGATTTCATTTTTTTTTAATTTACCAAGGCTAGATTTATGGCACAGGATGTGATCTATCCTGGAGAAGGTTCCGTGTGTGCTTGAGAAAAAGGTGAAATTCATTGTTTTGGGGTGAAATGTCCTATAGATATCAATTAGGTCTAGCTGGCCTATTGTATCATTTAAAGTTTGTGTTTCCTGGTTAATTTTCTGTTTAGTTGATCTATCCATAAGTGTGAGTAGAGTATTAAAGTCTCCCACTATTATTGTGTTATTGTTAATTTCCCCTTTCATACTTGTTAGCATTTGTCTTACATATTGTGGTGCTTCTATGTTGGGTGCCTATATAACTGTTATATCTTCTTCTTGGATTGATCCTTTGATCATTATGTAGTGGCCTTCTTTGTCTCTTTTCACAGCCTTTGTTTTAAAGTCTATTTTATCTGATATGAGTATTGCTACGCCTTCTTTCTTTTGGTCTCTGTGTGGAATATCTTTTTCCAACCTTTCACTTTCAGTCTGTATGTGTCCCTGTTTTGAGGTGAGTCTCTTGTAGACAACATATATAGGGGTCTTGTTTTTGTATCCATTCAGCCAGTCTTTGTCTTTTGGTTGGGGCATTCAACACATTTATGTTTAAGGTAATTATTGATAAGTATGATCAACATGCCGTTTACTTTATTGTTTTGGGCTCAAGTTTATACACTCTTTTTGTGTTTCCTGTCTAGAGAATATCCTTTAGCATTTGTTGGAGAGCTGGTTAGGTGGTGCTGAATTCTCTCAGCTTTTGCTTGTCTGTAAAGCTTTTGATTTCTCCTTCATATTTGAATGAGATCCTTGCTGGGTACAGTTATCTGGGCTGTAGGTTATTTTCTTTCATCCCTTTAAGTATGTCCTGCCATTCCCTCCTGGCCTGAAGAGTTTCTATTGAAAGATCAGCTGTGATCCTTATGGGAATCCCCTTGGGTGTTATTTGTTGTTTTTCCCTTGCTGCTTTTAATATTTGTTCTTTGTGTTTGACCTTTGTTAATTTGATTAATATGTGTCTTGGGGTGTTTTGCCTTGGGTTTATCCTGTTTGGGACTCTCTGAGTTTCTTAGACTTGGGTGATGATTTCCCTTCCCATTTTAGGGAAGTTTTCAACTATTATCTCCTCAAGTATTTTCTCATGGTCTTTCTTTTTGTCTTCTTCGTCTGGAACTCCTATGATTCGCATGTTGGGGCATTTAATATTGTCCTGGAGGTCTCTGAGATTGTCCTCATGTCTTTTAATTCGTTTTTCTTTTTTCCTCTCTGATTCATTTATTTCTACCATTCTGTCTTCTACTTCACTAATCCTATCTTCTGCCTCTGTTATTCTACTATTTGTTGCTTCCAGAGTGATTTTGATCTCATTTGTTGCATTATTCATTATACATTGACTCTTTTTTATTTCTTCTAGGTCCTTGTTAAACCTTTCTTGCATCTTCTCAATCCTTGTCTCCAGGCTCTTTATCTGTGATTCCATTTTGATTTCAAGATTTTGGATCATTTTCACTATCATTATTTGGAATTCTTTATCAGGTAGATTCCCTATCTCTTCCTCTTTTGTTTGGTTTGATGGGCATTTATCCTGTTCCTTTACCTGCTGGGTATTCCCCTGTCTCTTCATCTTGTTTATATTGCTGTGTTTGGGGTGGCCTTTCTGTGTTCTGGCGGTTTGTGGAGTTCTCTTTATTGTGGAGTTTCCTCGCTGTGGGTGGGGTTGTACGGGTGGCTTTTCAAGATTTCTTGGTTAGGGAAGCTTGTGTCGGTGTTCTAATGGGTGGAGCTGGATTTCTTCTCTCTGGAGTGCAATGAAATGTCCAGTAATGAGTTATGAGATGTCAGTGGGTTTGGAGTAACTTTGGGTAGCCTGTATATTGAAGCTCAGGTCTGTATTCCCATGTTGCTGGAGAATTTGCGTGGTATATCTTGCTCTGGAACTTGTTGGCCCTTGGGTGGTGCTTGGTTTCAGTGTAGGTATGGAGGCGTTTGATGAGCTCCTGTTGATTAATGTTCCCTGGAGTCAGGAGTTCTCTGGTGTTCTCAGGATTTGGACTTTAGCCACCTGCTTCTGGTTTTCAGTCTTATTTTTACAGTAGTCTCAAGACTTCTCCTTCTATACAGCACCGTTGATAAAACATCCAAGTTAAAGATGAAAAGTTTCTCCACAGTGAGGGACACCCAAAGAGGTTCACAGATTTACTGCAGAAGAGAAGAAGGAGGAGGGAGTTAGAGGTGACCTGAATGAGATAAGGTGGAATCAAAAGAGGAGAGAGCAAGCTAGCCAGTAATCACTTCCTTATGTGCGTTCCACAGTCTGGACCACTCAGAGATGTTCACGGAGTTACACAGAGAAGAGGGAGGAAGGAGACAGAGGTGGCCAGGAGGATAAAGGGGGGAATCAAAAGGAGAGAGACAGATCCAGCCAGTAATCAGTTCCTTAAGTGTTCTCCCCTGTTTGGAACACAGAAAGAGATTCACAGAGTTGGGTAGAGAAGAGAAGGGGGAGGGAGGAGATAGAGGTGACCTGGTGGAGAAAAAGGAGAGTCCAAAGGGGGAGAGAGCAGTCAAGCCAGTAATTTCTCTCTCAAATAAAAATGGGTACTGAAGATTGGGTTCTTAAAGGTACAAAATTGATAACAAATACCATAAAGCAAAGATTAAAAATCTAGAGTAGAGGTTGGATTTCCAAAAATACAATAATAAAGCAAAGGAAAAAAAGAAAACAAAGTCTATAAAAAAAATATATATATATGAAGTTTGCTTTAAAAAATAGGGTCTCTTTTTTTGCAAAGTAATAGTAGGTTATAAAAATGAAAATTAAAGGAGTAATAGAGGACTTAAAATTAAACAAAATAAATAATGACAGTAAAAATAGTAAAAATATATCTAGGACTTTCTCTGGTGGTGTTGTGGGCAGTGTGGGGTCAGTTCATTTTTGGATAGTTCCTTGATTTGGCTTATATTTCTCAAGATCTATAGGCCCCTTC
>SJYQ01001925.1:124461-136474 GCA_006410935.1 Redunca redunca
ATACAACTCTTCAGTATTACTTTTACACCAATACCCTGCCAGTAGTTTTGAAAAAATCTCTGGAAACAAGATTTTAAATGCCTTTCATTTTAAAGGTTTTAATCATTCCCTCTATATAAGATTGACAGGTAGGATAATTAAGGTTGATTTCTTATGGATTTTCTTACCAAAACTGCCATGTGTCCTTTTCAAATATATCATTTTCAAAAGATGATGACATAAATTAGAGCATACCATTGGAGGAGCTTCTGTATACTAATACAGGTGATGTTATTTTTATGAGATATTTGCCCTTAAAGTAAAACCTATGTTAGATCTAACTCCTGTGATTTAAAATAATTGATAATATAGCTTTCATTTTACAAAAGAGATATTGAGATAATTAATCCACCATATTTATGCAAAATAAGGTAACACATTTTAACTAATAAATCAATTTTACGTGTTTTAGAAAATTTTGATTAAGTGCATTTGATTCAAGCCTTTTAATTGTGCAAATGAGCTAACAGAACAACAGAACTTGGCATTTCTCATTATGTCTTCGTTTATTATACAGAATATTTAAATTGTTCTAGTCCACCAAGGTAAACAATTATGTGGCCAGATCCATGATACTCTGTCTCATGCAGAGTTGTATTTCCACTATCGCATTGTCAGCAGGAATTGAAAAGAAGCAGATTTCTGTCTGTTGTTTGGGAGTTATCACATAATCATTCCCAAAGAATGAGCTGTTAGCAAAGGATTGGTGAGGACTAGAGGATGGATCATGGGATCTCTACCTTCTTCTGTACATTTTGACAATGAGATTTACTGCTTGACATGTGAGAAGAGCCACAGAATGGTGATTTATTTCCAGAGGAGAAAGGACATTACATACTTTCCTATTCTCTAGCCATATTCTAAAAACTTATTTTAAGAACTCCATCTTCAGTTATAGAGTGCTAATTAATGGCTATGGTACATGTTTGCATGATTTGAGTATGATAACAAAGCTGAGAAACTCAGAGGCTCTATTTAAGTTTAAAATAAAAAGTTCAAATACATTAGGCACTGTGTAACAAACACTTTGATATACTTTCCCCAGTATGTATGCCATGCTTAAAGTTTGTCTTTTTTTTTAACACTAAGAAACTTATAGTCAAGTATATATCTTACTGAGTAAATATTCAATTTCAAAAATACATTTTGATACTCAGATAATACATTTCATAATGTATTACATTTTACTAAAATACATCTTAATAATTGTCAGGCACTTTAATTTTATTTGAGCTTATTTATAGTATTTCTCATATGCTGAAATATGTGAAAAAAATTTCAGGAAGCCCTAAAATATAAATATTTCTAAAGGAAGGACTACAAAGTAACCTTCAAATACGTTTAATGGTGACTAAACTATCTTTCTTAAAAAATCCTCTTTGTTTTACTTTTCTTTGTCTATCAATTATGTATAATGAAAATAATGTGTTTATTTTCTTAATGGTAATTAAGTATTGCACATAAATTTACTCATTTGAGCATCACTATGTATCTCTTTACTGGGGAAGAAAGGGAAGCTCAGAGAGGTTAACTGTCTTGCAGATAGTTACACAGGTGATAAATGGCAAACCTGGAATTTGAACCCAAGAAGTTTGGCCCCAGAGATAGCACTCTTCATGCCTCAACCATATTACCCATGTATCAGAATTATTATGTTGTATTAGGAAAAACCCACATGAACTTTTTGGTCAATCCAATATTTGTCCTTGGGGAGTATACTCATAGAGAGCTTCCTAACATCAAAACAATCCAATCCAATCCCACACAATCCCATACAATAATCCAAAAAAGTTCCAAAAAATTTGCTTTGTTTGAAAAACCTCTAGTGAATAATCTTTATTCTCCATGAAAGGTAAAAGTTGCCCACTGTCCTATTGAGAGCCTGGAATGTATCTGACAATTCAAATTGATTTTCCTCCTTAGGGTATCTCACAGAGCTATGTCTTAGTTTTCCTTTGTGTTTAAATTTTCAAACATTAGAAACTTCCTCCAATTCATTCCATTATGTCAATGTTTGTATTTTTTTTATAATTTAAGCCAGAAGACACTCTGAGAGTGACAAAATATTGTTTTACCTTTTTAGAAAAGATGTTAAATATTGCCATTCTTCATTTTATCTTCTCCAAAGTGTACTGACATTTGTGGTTTTTTTAAGGGGTGAAAGATGAAATGAAATGAAATTAAACTTTTAAGATTAGATAATTTGAGACATTCTGCTGGATTAACCAAACCAGGATATTCAAGGAGCATTCTAGGAATTTAAATGTAGGGGCCTTTGGGTCTATAGAAATTTTAAAATATTGTGATGTCCAACTTTGTACATTTAAATACAAACTGAAAAAGTGTAAACTGAAAGTGTTAGTCACTCAATCATGTCTGACTCTTTGCAACTCCATTGACTGTAGCCCACCAAGCTCCTCTGTCCATGGAATTTTCCAGGCAAGAATACTGGTGTGGGTTGCCAATTCCTTCATCCAGGAGATCTTCCTGACCCAGGGATTGAATTCAGATCTCCCGCATTCAGGCAGTGGCTCAGCTGGTAAAGAATCCGCCTGCAATAAGGGAAACCAGGGTTCAGTCCCTGGGTTGGGAAGATGCCCTGGAGAAGGGAAAGGCTACCCACTTCAGCATTCTGGCCTGGAGAATTCCATGGACTGTATAGTCCAAGGGGTTGCAAAGAGTTGGACAAGATTGAGCAACTTTCACTCACTCTTTATCATCTGAGCCACTAGGGAAGCTCAAGAACAAACTACTTTTGTACAGATCAGGGTGTGCTGAATCCTTTCTCTCTTCACAGCTGCCACACTTAGTGAAGCCTCCAATCAACTCTCATCCTGAGGACTGTGGTCCTTTCCTCTCTGATCTCCCTATTTGTACTGTTGTCTCCCTGAGAGTCATTTTCTGCATGGACACCAAGTATAATTTTTCAAAAGCATAAATCAAAATATATAACTCTTTGCTTCCAATCCTCTGCAATTTTCCATTGAACAAAAGTTGAAATTCACACGTTTAAAGTTTTTATTGGAGATATTTGATTTACAATGTTATACCAGTTTCAGGCATACTGCAAAGTGAATTACCTATACATATACATATATCCCTTCTTTTTTAGATTTTTTTCCCATATAGGACATTACCAAGTATTGAGTAGAGTTCCTTGGGCTATACAGCATGTCCTTATTATATATCTACTTTATATAGAGTTCTGTGTGTATGTCAATCCCAATCTTCCAATTTGTCCCTCCCCTACCCAAGAAATTCACACATTTTAACTTGGGCTACAAGATACTGCACACACAAGATCTTTTTACCATTCCAGTCTTACCTGATACTTTTCGTTCTTGTATTTACTATACTGTGACTAAATGGCAATCTCGTTGTCTTTCCCACACTTGGAACCTACCTGGAGTCTTATACATTTATCCTCTGGATGGGAAATGTTTTCCCAATCTCATATTTCAGGCTTCAATTTTTCTATCACTCCTTAGAGAGGTTCTTTTGCCCTCCCATTATTTACAGTAGCTACTTCCCTTCCTACCTCATTGTCTGCTCACAAGTTCTGTAAAATTTAGATTTTAGAGTGTTAAGCCCTTTCTGCAGTCATTTTCTTTATATACTGAGGATATTTTGTTAATCCACTCTGTAAGAGTTGTCTATTTGTCTCCATTAGATCATGGGCCATGTCTTTGATTTGATGTGAACCTTCCAGTGCTCGGACCATAGTAGATGCTGAGCAAATATTCACTGAACAGAACTACTGAATCTTTTCCATTACAAAAGTCTCCACAGTAACCTGTGTAAGGCTGTATGCCAGGCCTTCTCAGAGAGGGTAAATGTCTAAATACTAGCTGAAAGCTTGATGGCCAGTGTGATGCCAGGTTGAGAGGAGGGCATAGGCGTCCTGGCTTTTAGTCAAGTTTTCCCACTCAGACACCCTTTGTGTTTTTTATTGGTTCAATTACTTAGGCAGCATCTGTTAGAATTTCACAGTTTAAAAATAATGATTTCTTCTGGAACACTGCACTTGTTACACTTGTGCAGTTTTTGCAGAAATTTTTCTTCCCAGAAGAATTATGGTAGTTGGGCAAATGCTTGAGAATTTATTAAAGCAATAAAGAGATTAGCAGTACTGTGGGGCACATATCTGTACTACTCAGTTAAGAAAAACGCATAATTTGGAACCTGAACTATCTCTGCCATGCAACACTGGCTGGCTGATGCAGTTACATTTTGGGCTTTTTTAATGAAAGAAAGCTTGAATTTTCTATAAGTTAATTCAAAACATAGTTATAAAAAGGGATTTCTATTTCTGTATCATATCAAAAGATATAGCAGTCTATAACCCCCCAGATTATAGGTCAGTGCTATATTGACTGCCACTAGTATAATGTACCATTCAGATGATGTGATACTGTGCAACTCTTTGAAAATGGTGTTTAACAGTTTCATTTGTGCTTTGAGTTTAGAATTGATTATACAATTAGTCAATGTACTTATGGACAGATACATGCATAGTTTTATTTGTGGAAATGAATACTTAATAAATTAATGGTATGTTTAATTTATCATTTTAATTGGAAATTAGAATAAGTGTACCACCTCAAAAACTTGACAAACTGTAACACCTTGCAATCGCTAGAATTTAAAGCATTCTAGTGCTTTCAGCCTTCTAGATAGTCTTTTAATAGGACTTTAGAGATCTGCACCTTAGACTTCTGAAATTATAAATATGATATAAAATATGAAGATATCCTAAATCAGAGTCACCGTAATTTTTCCTGCCCATGTCATTGACTACAATTGTAATGTATTTAAAAGAAAACTAAATTATTACAAACTTGAAATGCATGTGTAATTATTTTTGCTTGTTGTGTTTTTGCTTCAGGAATTGTTATAAAATAATAATCACCTTAAATGGTATAATTCTTCATATCCTTTCTTCCATTTCTTCTTTCATGAAAGACTTCCTAGGTATCTGTGTGTCAACCCTCATCTAAAGAGATATGAATAAAAAGGATACACAGTGCTCAGAGATATCTGACAGCAAATGGACCAGTACAGGACTAAATGGTCAATAAATAAGGAATATGCTTTGAGCTATATTTTTCTAGTGATGGGAATGGCTTTTTATAATTATCCCATTTATGCTTACTGACATAGTTTCCTTTGCTAGCAAGTGCAGGCATTTGTCAAGAACAGTATTAAATTATTTGCTTCCCCACCCCCACCCACCACCGGTCTATGTGATGCTTACTTATCCTCTAATCTCTCAGACTCATTTCAAGCATCCTGTCATTCTTGACACCTTCTTGACCTCCCAGAATGGCCTCATATATATGCGTTGAATTTAACATACCAATTTATACTTGTTGGTTTTCTTTTTTGGCTTATGTGTATCCCCCATGCAACTCTTCATAGGGGGATTTTTAGACCCCTTAAGTCTGAGCACTCTTTCAAAAAGAAGGCTGTCCTGCCATTTGCTTTACCACAGTTTCTGATGTAGTACTTTGTATTCATGTGGCCTATACAGAGACTGCCTGAGTACCTGGGTTAAGTCAGATTGATAAGATGTTTTGTTCAAGTAAACACAGCCTCAGCAGCCATTAATCCAGATTTTATGCCCATTATCTAAATCAGTGATTCCTGGACCAGCAGTATTAGTAACATCTTGAATTTTTTTTAAAAAATGCAGATACTCAGGCACCAAATCCATCATACCGAATCAGAAACTGGAGGTTGAACTCACATGCCAAGTGATTCTGATATGTACTAAAGTTTGGAACCACTCAGTTCAGTTCAGTTCACTCATTTGTGTCCAACTCTTTGCAACCCCATGGACTGCAGCAAGCCTGGCCTCATTGTCCATCACCAACTCCTGGAGTTTACTCAAACTCATGTCCATTGAGTCGGTGATACCATCCAACCTTCTCATCCTCTGTCATTCCCTTCTGCCTTCAATCATTCCCAGCATCAGGGTCTTTTCAAATGACTTAGGTAGCCAAAGTAATGGAGTTTCAGCTTCAGCATCAGTCCTTCCAATGAATATTCAGGACTGATTTCCTTTAAGATGGGCTGGTTGGATCTCCTAGATGCCCAAGGGACTCTCAAGAGTCTTCTTCAACACCACAGTTCAAAAGCATCAATTCTTTATGATCCAGCTCTCACATCCATACATGACTACTGGAAAAACCATAGCTTTGTTGGCAAAGTAATGTCTCTGCTTTTTAATAAGCTGTCTAGGTTGGTCAAAACTTTTCTTCCAAGGAACAAGTGTCTTTTAATTTCATGGCTGCAATCACCATCTGCAGTGATTTTGGAGCCCAAAAAAATAAAGTCTGTCACTGTTTCCACTGTTTCCCCATCTATTTGCCACGAAGTGATAGGACCAGATGCCATGATCTTAGTTTTCTGAATGTTCAGTTTTAAGCCAACTTTTTCACTCTCCTCTTTCACTATTATCAAGAGGCTCTTTAGTTCTTCGGTTTCTGCCATAAGGGTGGTGTCATCTGCATATATGAGGTTATTGATATTTTTCCTGGAAATCTTGCTTCCAGCTTGTGCTTCTTCCAGTCCAGCATTTCTCATGATGTACACTGCATATAAGTTAAATAAGCAGGGTGACAATATACAGCCTTAATGTACTCCTTTCCCGATTTGGAACCAGTCTGTTATTCCATGTCCAGTTCTAACTGTTGCTTCTTGACCTGCATACAAGTTTTTCAGAAGGCAAGAGAGGTGGTCTGGTATTGCCGTCTCTAAGAATTTTCTACAGTTTGTTTTCATCCACACAGTCAAAGGCTTTGGTATAGTCAATAAACAGAAGTAGATGTTTTTCTGGAACTCTCTTGCTTTTTCAATAATCCAGTGAATGTTGGCAATTTGATCTCTGGTTCCTCTGCCTTTTCTAAAACAGCTTGAACATCTGGAAGTTCGTAGTTAACATACTGTTGAAGCCTGGCTTGGTGAATTTTGAGTATTACTTTGCTAGCATGTGAGATAAACGTAACTGTGCAGTAGACTGAACATTCTTTGGCATTGCCTTTCTTTGGGATTGGAATGAAAACTGACCTTTTCCAGTCCTGTGGCCACTGCTGAGTTTTCTAAATTTGCTGGCATATTGAGTGCAGCATTTTCACAGCATCGTGTTTTAGGATTTGAAAAAGCTCAACTGGAATTCCATCACCTCCACTAGCTTTGTTTTTATTGATGCTTCCTAAAGTTCACTTGACTTTGTATTCCAGGATGTTTTGCTCTAGGTGAGTGATCACACCATCATGATTATCTGGGCCATGAAGATATTTTTGATCTCAAATGCCAAGTGATTCTGATACATACTAAAGTTTGGAAACACTGGTGTAAGCTAATAAGAATGAGTAACTATATAAATATATATCTGTGTGTGTGTGTGTGTGTTATTTGTGTTCAACTCTGCAACCCCATGGACTCTAGCCAAGCTCCTTTTCCATGGAATTCTCCAGGTAAGAATACTGGAGTGGGTTGCTATTCCCTCCTCCAGAGGATCTTCCCAACCCAGGGATCAAGCCTGAGTCTCCTGCATTGCAGGCAGATTCTTCACCATCTGAGCCAGCAGTGAAGCCCTAACAATATATACAGTCAATGACTGTATTATACCCAAACTATAGATTTGGTTTGTATTTATTCACTTCTGAATATGGACTCATGCTTGTTAAGGAGAAAGTCACAAATATCCAGTCCCTTTTCCTTCTCTGCTTTGATCCACATATGAAGCAAGAAGTAGTATTACTTGAGGAAATCAAAGTGCAATTTAAGCTGAAATGGAATTTTCTTTGTCTCCAAACTTGCTTACAATGGTGTTCATTTCATTCAAGGCTGTAATAATTTGATTTCAAAGGAAGAAACCTCTTACCTTATCCTCCTGCAGTTCTTGCTGAATTGCAGTCTGCAATTTTGAATGAGTGAGGAAGAAAGACACCAGTGTATGTTGAGTGCCTTCTGAAGGAGAGAAGTGCATGATTTTATAATATTAATAGCATATTGCATATCAAAATAATTCTCTAAATAAAATATTGATGCTATCACAAATAAAAGAAAGCCAAGGAAAGTGTAAAAGATATGTATGCAGCACTTGGTGCCTGGTACAGAATAAGTGTACAATAGCTTTTAGGTGCTATTATTACAAATTATATAGATATTTACAAGAAACTCTAAACTCGTGGGGAAAGGTATGGATAAAAGCTTTCCAAATGCAAATATACTTCCAGAAAAATATATCAGCAGTACTTCACAATTTTAGTTGATTCTGAACTCAAAAACAAGCAGGGGCTACATTTATTCAGTACACATTTCAATAAACCTTACAAATTTACCAAGAATGGAAATAAGTAGAATTTTTTTTTTTTTCCATCTGGGGCTCCCCTGATGGCTCAAGCAGTAAAGAATCAGCTTGCTATTCAGGAGACACAAGAGCCATGAGTTTGATCCCTAGGTCGGGAAGATCCCCTGGAGCAGGAAATGGCAACCCACTCCAGTATTCTTCACTCGAAAATCCCATGGACAGAAGGTCCTGGCCGGCTACAGTGCATAGGGTCACAAACAACTGGCAAAGGGAAAGATACTGAATGTTCCTGCTTTGGAGTCTAGAATTTAACAGGTAGCCATGTGTTCTGTTGAAGTGGAACATCTTAGCTTAATTAACATCATTATTTATCTTTATACTTAGAATAGTTTTTGCATAGAGAATTTTCATTCTCAGCTTCAAAGTCCCAAATATCTATGAAACAGCAAAGTTAAGCAACATCAACCATGTATTAATAGTTTATATTTTATAAGGATAATCATATGACCAATTTTTCATAAAGTTGACAGCCATCAAATTTTTTTATATATTGCTTATCTGTTGAATACGAGTTTTATCAAGGGCAATACTTTATTGTGCAATCATATCTCTAGTATCTAGAGAAATGTCTGACATAAGAGACTTCAAAAATATTTGATCAGATCATTAATTGAACAGCTGGAAGAATTTGTGAGAATCTTCATTATGACAGAAAGCAAATTTTTTTTTAATTTTTGAGGATGATGAATATTTATACTTTGTATTTTCAGGTATTATAATATTTAAAACACCTAAAATAAAGATTATACTATGTATCTAAATTTATATTCTTTATTTGGAAGCATGCTATTATGATCTTGAACACGACTAGAAATAACACTTCTTTTAGAAAAAAATGAAAACAAAAAACAGTACATTGCCTCTCCTTTCATGCCATTAAACTCATTTCCTTAAATGTCTTACATTTAAAAATTTCTTCAACTTAGAGTGACAGTATTATGAAAAAACATAGAGATGTAGTCAGGCAAACATGGTAAAATCTCAATTTGCTACTTTGAACAGGAACCCTTCTAAGCCCGAGTTTCCTAATATATAAAATAGGAATGACAATATCAATCTTGTTCTATTATTTTCAAAATTAAACAGAAACAAATGTGAAAGCATCTAACATTAAATGTAATTTTCTTATCTCAAATTCATTTGAAAGTTCCATACCAGTTAATTTGAAATTTCTTTATATCTACCCTGAAGTAAGAAACAATGGTTTAATCTTCTAAGTTTAAGTAGCCCTAAGTAAAACCTTCCGTTTGATATGTTAAATATATATTAATATAAATTACATTAAAGGTATATTAACATAATAATGAAAGTTGGTCTCTCGGTCATGTCTAACTCTTTGTGACCCCATGGACTGTAACCTAACAGGCTCCTCTGTCCATGGAATTCTCCAGGCAAGAACACTGGAGTGGATTGCCATTTCCTTTTCTAGAGGATCTTCCTGATCCAGGAATCGAGGTCTCCTACACGGCAGGCAGACTCTTTACTGACTGAGCCACCAGGAAAGCCACACATATTATTAACATAATAATATATTACTTAAAACATTACATATATCTTTCCCTGAAATTTATTTACTATTCTAAAATTAGAAAATGTATGAAGGATCTACCCTGGCTATATATCTTAGCAAATCTTGACCTTGAACAAGTTATTTAATGTCTCAGTTTGTCATATATAAAAGTAAAATAACAATAAAGCTGTTGGGAGGATAAAAAATACTGTAAAGAGAACTTTGTTAAACTTCAGTAGATGACAGCTCTTAACTTTTATTCAAGTACTTAGCAAATTTTATGGTAGACATTTGTTTTTCTTTTCACTGTACTCCAAGTTGCATGTCTGCCATAATTAGAATAACAGAAACAGGAAATCTCAGTTATATTAGATGTTAGCATTTAATACATTTAACTTGTTTTTCATATTTTCACATGAAGAAGCAGCTCCAAGTCTACAACTATTTTCATATCTACTACTTAGGCAGTTTTCACTTTATTTTTTAAGTAAAAATAAACATTATGGAAATATTTCTTTTGCCCTTAAGCCATTTAATTCATTAATCATGTTCAATTATTTCTCAGCAGTATTCAAGGAGCTTAGTAGTCAGACTGACTTAATAAATGTGGAACCTCCTGCAAGCCCAGACATTCTGCTAAGCCTATGTTCCCAACTGCACAAATAATATTTTGAGATGTATTCCAAAGCCATTTTTGATAACTTTCCTTTGTTTCTATTAAGAAAATATATTGATCAGTTTTATTAGAAAGAGCAGAATTAAGCCACACATTAATTCAGACGAATACTGTACAGTTTGAGAACCATGAGCTACATGAGTCTATTAAGCCCATTCAGAAGTGCTGTAAGAGATGTACACACTGGTTTTCAAAGATGTAAAATTTTATTACTAATTTTATGTTGGCTTTATGTTGAAGTTATAATATTTTGTACATTTGTATATTAATACTATTAATTTTATCTGTTTATTACTTTCTTAAATGTGGCTACTAGAAAATGTAAAAATACATATGTAATTCACATTTACAAAAGAAATCAGTCAAAAAGATTCCCTTAAACTCAGAAGAGGCTTTATAGCTATTATAGCTATTTATGTTTGTGTATGTTTAGGTATGTGTGAACATGTGTGTAATAACTATAGATAAAACAATGGTACATTACTAGCACAGTAGAAAATAAGTATATATGTGTATGAAAGTGAAAGTGAAGTCGCTCAGCCGTCTCCGACTCTTTGCGACCCCATGGACTGTAGCCTATCAGGCTCCTCCATCCATGGGATTTCCCAGGCAAGAGTGCTAGAGTGGATTGCCATTTCCTTCTTCAGGGTATCTTCCTGACTCAGGGATCAAACCCAAGTCGCCTGCCTTGCAGGCAGACGCTTTACCATCTGAGCCACCAGGGAAGCATGTATGTGTGTGTGTGTATATGCTTCTCTGGTGGCTCAGACGGTGAAGCGTCTGCCTGCAAGGCAGGCGACTTGGGTTTGATCCCTGGGTCAGGAAGATACCCTGGAGAAGGAAATGAATCCCAGGGACCACTGAGCCTGGTGGGCTGCCCTCTATGGGGTCTCACAGAGTCGGACACGACAGAAGTGACTTAGAAGCAGCAGCAGCCACTCTACCATATCTAGTCCTCACTTAACCAAGATGCAGGTAACTGAAAAGATTAAGGGCAGATTTTGTATACAGTCTGATGAAGAAAGTAAAGTGTTAGTTGCTCAGTCATGTCTGATTCTGCAGCCCCATGGACTGTAGCCCACGAGGCTCCTCTGTCCATGGGATTCACCCTTTTCTTCCACCATTGCTTCTAGCATCCTCTTTCTTGTTTTTGCCACCTCCGTGTCTAATACCTCCAATGCCTAACTCTTGATCACTCTTGAGCTGTCCTAATAAAATGAGATTTTCCTCTTCAATATATTTTGGAACAGTTTGACAAGAATAGGTATTAATTCTTCTTTAAATGCTTGACAGAATGCACCTATGAAACCATCTGATCCTAGACATTTGTTTGCTGGAAGTTGCTTGATTTTGACTTGATTTTTTTAAATAGTGTTCAGTCTATTCAGATTTTCTATTTCTTCCAATTCAG
>SJYQ01001925.1:136479-157058 GCA_006410935.1 Redunca redunca
CAGTCTTGAAAGAGTGTATATTTCTAGGAATTTATTCTTTTATTCTAGGTTGTCCAATTTGTTTACATAATGGTTCATAGTAATTTCTTATGATTCCTTGTATTTCTGTGGTGTTGTTTATAACTTCTCTCCTTTTATTTCTGATGTTATTGTTCCTAATGAATATGTCTAGTTTTATCAATTTTGTTTGTTTTCAAAGAATCACCTGTTAGTGTCATTCACATTTTCTGTGACTTTTAAAATGTCTAGTTCATTTATTTCTTCTCTGTTATTTATTTCATACCTTCCACTAACTTTGGACTTTGTTTGTTCTTCTAGTTTCTCTAGGTGTAAAATTTTATTTTTTGTTTGAAAATTTTCTTGTTTGGGGGAGGAAGCCGGTATTTCTAAAAAAAATTCCCCCTTAGGACTGACTTTTCAGTTCCCATATATTTTAGAATTCTGTTTCTCATTTTCATTTGTCTGAAGGTACATTTTAATTTCCAATTTGATTTCTGTTGTTGTTGTTGACCCATTGGTCAATAACATGTTATTTAACCTCCATATGTTTGTGATTTTTTTCTAGTGTTCCTCTTATTAATTGATTTTTAGTTTTATTTTGTTTTGGTTAGAAAATATGATTTCAATCTTCTTAAATTAATGAGACATGTAACCTAACATGTGCTCTATCCCAGATAATATTCCATGTACACTTGAAAAGAATGTATTCTGCTGTTTGGGAAGAGAATGTTCTATATATAATTATTAGGTTAATATAATGTAGTATGTAGTTTAAGGCCAATGTTTTCTAATTGTTTTTTCCCTCTAGACTATATCCATTAATATAAATGGGATGTTAAGTTCCACTACTATGACTATATTACTATCAGTATTTCCCTTGTATTTATTAATGTTTACTCTATGTATTAGGTTCTTCTATTTGGGGTGCAAAGATATTTATAAGTATTACATCCCTTATGTAATGCCCTCATTTGTCTCTTATTATGGTTATCATTTTAGAATCTATTCTGTCTGATATAAGTATAGCTTTCTTTGTATTTCCCTCTGCATGAAATATCTTTTTTCATCCCTTTGCTTTCAGTCTATATGTGTTTTTTAGATCTTACATGACTGTTTCTTATAGACAGCATATACATGTGACTCTTTTTTTAATCCACTTAGCCACCCTATGCCTTTTGAGTGGAGAATTTAGTCAATTTACATTTAAAGTAATTATTGATAGGTATGTACTTATTGCCATTTTGTTAGTTGTTTTCTGGTTGCTTTGTAGTTCTCTGTTTCTTTCTTTTTCTCTTGTTCTCTTCCCAGGTGATTTGATGATTTTCTTTAGTGTTACATTTTCATTCTTTCCTATTTATTTTTTGTGTATCTATTGTGGGTTTCCCAGGTGGTGCTAGTGGTAAAGAATCCATCTGCCCATGCAGAAGATATAAGAAATGTGGGTTTGATCCCTGGATCAGGAAAAGCCCCTGGGGGAGGGCATGGCAATCCACTCCAGTATTCTTACCTAGAGAATCCCATGGTCAGAGGAGCCCAGTTGGCTACCCATGGAGTCATAAAGATTTGGACACAAACTGAAGTGACTGAGCATGTATATAGGTTTCTGGTTTGTGATTAATTTGATGCTCATATATGTATAACAACCTATATTTAATGGAGTCTATTTTAAGTAGACAATTGCTTAAGTTTGAACATATTCTGAAAGCACTACATTTTTATTCCCTCTCTTACCCCACATTTTATGCTTTTGACATCATATTTGGTATCTTTTTATTTTGCATATTGATTATTTTAAGTAGAGATGAGTTTACTAGTTGTTTCTCTTTTTTTTTTTTTTACCTTCAAACAAGCTTCCAACTAGTACTCTGGTTCACTACTTTCATTACATGTTTGATTTACCAGTGAGAGCTTTCTCTTTCATGATTTCTTTGTTTCTAGTACAGTCTTTCTCTATTTTAAACAGATCTCCTTAACAATTCTTATATGACCAGTTTAGTAGTGATGAACTCTTTTAGCTTTTGCTAATCTAGAAAATTATTTATTTCTCTTTTATTTCTGAATGATAACCTTTCTGAATAGAGTATTTTTAATTGCAAGCTTTTTTTTTTTTCTCCTTTCAGCACCTTGGATACATCATGCCAGCCTCTTCTGGCTTGTATTTCTACTGTAAAATTAACTGATTGTCCTATAGGGAGTTCCTTTTTCATAACAAAATGTTTTTTTCTTATTGCTTTTAATAGTCTCTCTTTATCTTTCAGCATGGTGTTTTCACTGTAATGTGTCTTGATGTGAGTCTCTTTGGGTTCACCTTGTTGGGGATTTTCTGTGCTACCGTGACTTGAATGTCTGTTTCCTTTATCAGGTTAAAGAAGTTTTCAGCCATTATTTCTTCAAATAGGGTTTCTGTCCCCATCTCTCGCTCTTTTCCTTTAGAAACCTCTATAATATAAATGTTACTGTGCTTAATCCTGTCCCAGAGTTCCCTTAAGCTATCTTCATTTTTTTTTTTTTTTCCTTTTTGCTGGTCTGATTGATTTTCACCATTCTGCTTTCCAGATTGCCAATCCATTCTTCTGAAACTTTTGGTCTTCTGTTGACTTCTTCTAGTATGATTTTATTTCAGTAATTGTATTCTTAGTTCTGATTTGCTTTTCTTATATTTTCTCTTTGTTGAGTTTCTCATTGAGTTCATCTGTTCTTATCTCAAGTTCAGTGATCATGTTTATAACTATTACTATAAACTATTTATCTGGTAAATTGCTTGTCTCCATTTCATTCTTTTTTAGAGGATTTCTCATATTCTTTCATTTGAAAACTATCCCTTCATCTCCTCATTTTGCCTCACTCTCTGTGTTTGCCTCTATGTATTAGGGAGTATATTTTCAGTCTTGAAATAGTAGTCTTATGTATGAGGTGTACTGTAGAACTCAGTGGCACAATCCCTTCTGATTGTCAGATCCAGATGCTCTGGGTGTATGCTCTGTGTAATCTATATGCACCCTCTTGTGAGATCGAGCCATAATTGTTACAGGTGGATTATTCAGCTGGCTGAATAACTCATCTACAACTGCTATGACTGTCCTAATTGTGGGGGCTGGTCCCCACCCTGGCTCTCTATGAGTGCTGACCATGATTATCACAGGTGTAGTGTTGAATGTGTCTGGCCCCCAGCCTGCCTGGCTTCCAGGCCTGCCCATGGCTCTTGGGAGCACACCGAGGTACAGGTATGGCCCCATGGAGCACCCTGGAGGATTGCCAGTTCTGGCCGGGACTGCCCACCAGGTGGAGAAGAACAGGAGCACCTTTGAAGAGAATGGCCAGAGCAGGCAGTTTGGCTGAGGCAAGTCTTCAAGTGAACACCAACGTGGGGGTGCACGACATTAACTCGGTTGTCTGAGCGTGACAGAAATCCCACCCTCTAGCATCACACCAGTTAAATGAAGGAGTGTTTCTTTAAAAATGCTGCCCACCAGTGCTCCTGTTACTAGAAAATTCCAGCAGACCCCTGCTCCTTTAGCACCTACCCTGATATTAGTCAGTGAATCTTCTTTTTTTGTTTGACCCAGGTTCTTTTCAAGCTGTTGCCCCTCATCTGGAATTTAGAGCAAGTGAGTTTGTGCACAAGCCCTTCTAAAACCAGGTCTTGTTTTCCTACCACATTTCAGCTCCCAAGGTTTTCAAAGTCAGATGTTATTGGGGTTCAGTTTCCTAGTCCAGGTTCCCCAGGCTGGGAAGCCCATTCTGGGGCTCAGACCTCTCAGTCCTCAGAGGGGAACATTACTGTTACGATATTTCTCTTGCTTATGGGTCACCACCCTGGTAGTATGGGTTCTGTCTAGATGGAGTCTCTGCTTTTTTTTTTACCTATCTTGATGTTTCCTCTTCTTTATATCAATTAAATAAGTTGTATAACACGTAGATGTGCTCTACTAGTATTCAGGTTGTTTTCAGAGATGTTTATTCTGTCTAGAGCTGTAGTTTTGATGTGTCTATAGGAGAAGGTGAGCTCAGAATTTTCCTACTTTGCCATCTTAATCCACAGGTCTCCCAGACAATATTTGAAACCCTTTAATTATACTATTTATATTAATATATGTAAGTCTATAAGTTAAGAAGTACTATTATGAGCGTTTTGCAAAAGAATACATTCATAGAATTAAATCCTTTTCCCAAGATTACTCAAGTAGGAAATGGCAGTATTTGGTTGGTTAGTTTCTGTGTGTATATGTGGGTAGGTGTGTCTGCACACAAGTATGTATGACTTCTGAAGTAAAGTAAGCATTTGCTATAACTTGCAAGAAAAAGGAAAGTGCCAGATAGTCTGGCTCCAGAAATGATGATGTTGATCTCAGTTATGCACTTCTCTGAGGGACTTGAAAATCTAGTTGGGGAGCTAAAATATACTTATCAGAAACCTACACAACAGAATTAGAAGGTAGGCATATTTAAAAAGTACACAGAGAACCATGGGGATTCAAGGAAGAAAGTTATCACTTCTACATGGTGAGCTGGGAAGATAATATGTAATCAGTGGGTAGGATAGCACTTATGATGATTTATTTTTTCTACTTGGTGTCATCCTTAACATACATGCATACATACATGTATAGGAAGTAATTTTTGCTTATTTGAAAATGGAAAGACCATTTGCTTAGTTTTCTGTATAAAGAAACAGAAACTAATTCATAGAATATACGTATTTCCAAATCAATTATAGAGACAAAACACATTTTTAGAAATATAAGTTCATAATTGTTTATGTATGTGAAGATAAAATTGTAAATTGGCACACATTAAGCATTACAGCATGTGATGAGAGTGTGTCACTATCTTTATTCATTTGCTTGTCCTACTATTCTAGAGTAGTGAATAATGTGCTATGATGTATAGGACAGCTGCATTCTTTCTTGATAATCATTATAGTATCTGATGCCATTTCAGAATGATATAACCTTGCCAAAAATAATCTAAATAAGGAAAGTAGGAAATAAGTGAATGAATAAAATGATTTAATAACTTTAGGTGGGCCCTTGATGCTCTTGAATATTTGTAATATAATTCCTAATCTATTTGTTCTACCAAACTTCCTGATAATTCCTTAATAATTTTTCATCCCTTTAGGTTACATTTCTTTATGCCACCTTAGCCTCTAATAACATAAACACAACCACAAAATAATTTCAACAAACCACCTCCACCACATTCATATATCTACCTATTTGCCTGCCAACAGAAACTGTCTCCTAGTACCAAGGATGAATTTTCCATGTTTCTCACTAAAACTGTCTTTTATACTAGAATTCATCCCTCTCAGAAAATACTCTGACAGTTGTTCCCAAAAATCAACAGATTTTCTTCTCTAAAAAGTCATTCCATTTAACATTCACCACTCTCTAAGATACTATACATTTTCTTGTTTATCTTGGGTTCAATCGTTACCCCCACTACAATGTAAGCTCTGTAAAGTCAGAGATGTTTTATGTGTTTCTCACTTCTCTATGACAACAGCCCTCTCTTATTGCACAATGAGCATTTATTGAAAGTATAAGTGACAAGGACTTTCAGAAGCCTGTATCAGATTTTTATATTGTAAACCCATCATCAAAATTCAAAATAAATTTTAAAATGTAACTCTGAAGGGAAACATCCAAGCATAGATAATAGGACTACAATTTTAAGCTTTTATGGGACAATATGAGACTTAGAAGGAAAGATACAAGCATCTGGAGATACCAAGGGAACATTTCATGCAAAGATGGGCTCAGTAAAGGACAGAAATGGTAGGGACCTAACAGAAGCAGAAGATATTAAGAAGAGGTAGCAAGAATACACAGAAGAACTGTACAAAAAAGATCTTCACGACCCAGATAATCACAATGGTGTGATCACTCACCTAGAGCCAGACATCCTGGAATGTGAAGGCAAGTGGGCCTTAGAAAGCATCACGATGAACAAAGCTAGTGGAGGTGATGGAATTCCAGTTGAGCTGTTTCAAATCCTGAAAGATGATGCTGTGAAAGTGCTGCACTCAATATGCCAGCAAATTTGGAAAACTCAGCATGTCCACAGGACTGGAAAAGGTCAGTTTTCATTCCAATCCCAAAGAAAGGCAATGCCAAAGAATGCTCAAACTACCACACAATTGCACTCATCTCACATGCTAATAAAGTAGTGCTCAAAGTTCTCCAAGCCAGGCTACAGCAATACATGAACCGTGAACGTCCAGATGTTCAAGCTGGAAGGCAGAGGAATCAGATATCAAATTGCCAACATCTTCTGGATCATGGAAAAAGCAAGAGAGTTCCAGAAAGACATCTATTTCTGCTTTATTGACTATGCCAAAGCCTTTGACTTTATAATTCACAATAAACTGTGGAAAATTCTGAAAGAGATGGGAATATAAGTCCACCTGACCTGCCTCTTGAGAAACCTATATGCAGGTCAGGAAGCAACAGTTAGAACTAGACATGGAACAACAGACTGGTTCCAAATAGGAAAAGGAGTATGTCAAGGCTGTATATTGTCACCCTGCTTATTTAACTTCTATGCAGAGTACATCATGAGAAATGCTGGACTGGAAGAAGCACAAGCTGGAATCAAGATTGCTGGGAGAAATATCAATAACCTCAGATATGCAGATGACACCACCCTTATGGCAGAGGGTGAAGAGGAACTAAAAAGCCTCTTGTTGAAAGTGAAAGGGGAGAGTGAAAAAGTTGGCTTAAAGCTCAACATTCAGAAAACGAAGATCATGGCATCTGGTCCCATCACTTCATGGGAAATAAAGGGCCAAAAGTGGAAACAGTGTCAGACTTTATTTTGGGGGGCTCCAAAATCACTGTAGATGGTGATTGCAGCCATGAAATTAAAAGACACTCCTTGGAAGGAAAGTTATGACCAACCTAGATAGCATATTAAAAAACAGACATTTCTTTGCCAACAAAGGTCCGTCTAGTCAAGGCTATGGTTTTTCCAGTAGTCATGTATGGATGTGAGAATTGGACTGTGAAGAAAGCTGAGCACAGAAGAATTGTTGCTTTTGAACTGTGGTGTTGGAGAAGACTCTTGAGAGTCCCTTGAACTGCAAGGAGATCCAACCAGTCCATCCTAAAGGAGATCAGTCCTGGGTGCTCTTTGGAAGGACTGACGCTAAAGTAGAAACTCCAATACTTTGGCCACCTCATGTGAAGAGGTGACTCATTTGAAAAGACTCTGATGCTGGGAGAGTTTGGGGGCAAGAGGAGAAGGGGACGATAGAGGATGAGATGGCTGGATGGCATCACCAACTCGATGGACGTGAGTTTGAGTGAACTCCAGGAGTTGGTGATGGACAGGGAGGCCTGGCGTGTTGCGATTCATGGGGTCACAAAGAGTCAGAAACGACTGAGCAACGGAACTGAACTGATGAGACTTAAGATAGACTCAGAAGGTCATAGACAATTCACATTCTTAAAATGTATGTGAAACACCAAAGCTTCTTAGCTTTCTATCCAATAAGCCTAAAACCTGAACTTTAGGCTGGATTTTATTCTAACTTTAGGTAAAGACAAACAAAAGGAATAAGATCTTTACAAATAATGCCTGTGAATTTAAGCTGCCAAGTTTACACAACCTTATAGGCTTATATCGACATTTATTTATCATTTCTCATCCTCGAGTATCTGGTTTTCTGAAGTAACTTTAAATAACTACTATATTACTCATAAATGCATATTGCAGATGATATACTGTGTAGAAACATTGTTAATCTTTCTTATTCATGTAGTTTTCTTTAACTGGTTAGTAACTTAGCAACATGTGAAATAAGTTTTCTCAGGGGACTGTTTCCCACCTATGTATGGATTGGGTTGTCAGAACTTAGGCAAATGGGGCTAAAAGAGAGGATTGTTTCATCTACATATTGACCCTAGGATTCTTTCTATCTCTTTGCACATAACTTGTAATCTCTGAAAGATTAGCCATAAGTAATCATTCTGTTTATGGGGATCCCAGACACAAAGAAATACTAGAATCTGGCAGTCTTTTCTGGTTGAGCTATATAGAAAGGGATTTATAAAGTTTTAGAAGAAAGCTCCCAAAAGTACTGAAAGAAAGACAATTTTCTTGGCTTCATACACAAAATCCATTGTCTGCAGACAATCCATTTGTCTTAATCACCCAAGAGGTTGCACATTAAAAGTAGGGATAAAAGTTTGTGAAATAGCATGTTGCTTTCAAATCTGCCTTGTTAAATTGTCTAGTGAAAAGGCATAAATAATGTTGCAGTTTTTTTTCTGCCAGTATCTTAATACTTCCTTGGTATGTTATTAATTTTTTAATTATATGATTTTTTTCAGCAATGGCATTTGGAAGGCCTCTAATATTTTTTATGGTCTATCATACTTTTGAAAAAGTAAAAGGTATTTAGGGGGATTATAAATGACAAATTTAGTTTATTGAATGACTTTTCCTTCATCTGTTATATATGTGTATGTATGCATATATTTTAATATCTAATCTGCTGAAATCAAATGGAAATTAAAACTGAAAAAATGGTAATATCTAAGGGTAGGTTGATATTCTACGTTATTTATTTAAGCAGTTGTTACAGTTACAAAACATGTTAAATGAATGAGGTAATGAGTGAATAGATGCTCTTTTACACATATGTGTATAGTGAATGTGAGGACATATAGAACTGTCAGTATCGCAACCTGAAAATAAATTACTCCCTCTCCAATTTCAGAGGGGCCTGAAGATGCCTCAAAAGATTGATCATTTGGTCCAAATTCCATTTGAGGAGATCTATTTACCTGAAGGAGTTTGGTCTGAGTATAGTATCTTAGCTTTGAAGAACAGTTGCAATTTACAGTATAACATCTCTCATTTATATATTTATTCCATAAATAATATTTCAACCATTATTATCTGTCAGTAGCTGCTCTGGGCACTGGAATTGACCTCAGTGAACTCATATTCTATTGGGAATGTAGACAATAAATGAGTGTAATAATAAAGTATGTGATCTCTGGTATAGATTGTTTCATTGAAATGAAGTAGAAAAATGAAATTAAAAATGGCTCATGATATGGAGATCTACATCTAAATATGAAGATCAGAAAAGACAAGTGATTTTGAGAGCAGAATATTGGGAAGAATGGTGCATTAACTCAAGTAGCCAATGATAATTATACAAAACTTGGTTGTATAAATGGAAACATAAAGAAGTGGTTGGATTTGAGAAATACTTTTTGGAAATAGTTTACAAGACATGCTGATAATATTTTCTAAATCAAACTTGGGGGCATCTGGAGTCATGAGGAAGAGTGTTGGTAAAAGACCAGAGAGATAAACACTTAAAATTTGATTTCTCTATGTGAAAATGAGTGGGAGTTTGCATAAATGGATCTGAAGCTAAGCAGGTAGATCTGGGGTGGATATAGGTATTTGGAGATATTCAGGGATGGTTTTTAAATCTGCATCAGGAGAGAGAATCTATGAGACAGTATATTTAGGGAATGGTAGGTTAAATGTGGAGTCCTAGATTGTGGCAATTTTCAATTATCAGAGGAAGAGCAAAGAATATGTAAAATTTAAGCAATCTGATTAGCAGTAATCATCAAAATGAACAGCATAATATGCCTCAGTCCTAATTTGGTATTGATGCTTAGCAGCAGTACTTCAATACCTGTTAAAAGGTTTGGTGGATGGAGGGGTAGGGTAGAATTGAGTGAGAAGTTAGGGAATGAAAAGAAGTTAGGTACTTACCTGGAATAGCTTGGTATGCTAAATCGATTTGCACCACTAGCTCTCAGGCCCAGAGAAATGAGACTGGAAACTGTATACCTGTTTATGTTGCAAGTTGGAGACGAGATGTTAAAAAAAAAAAAAAAAAGGCAAAAGACTTAGAGCTCGGGTATCTACTTCTCATTGTGAGGGCACTGGAGCTTAATGAATTAAGCCAGTAGTACTGACTGTGGGCTCTGCCTATATTCCTTGAGGTTAGATAAATGACTATGTGTGCATACTAAGTTGCTTCAGTCATGTCTGACTCTTTGTGACCCTATGGACTCGGCCACCAGGCTTCTCTGTCCATGGGATTCTTCTGGGCAAGAATACTGGAGTGGGTTGCCATGCCCTCCTCCAGGGGAATCTTCCTGACTCAGGTATTGAACCTAAATCTCTTGAGGCTGTTTCAGTGCAGGCAGATTCTTTACTGCTGAGCCACCAGGGAACCCCTAGATAAATGACTGCTGCTGCTGTTAAGTCGCTTCAGTCGTGTCTGACTCTGTGCAGCCCCATAGCTGGCAGCCCACCAGGTTCTGCCGTCCCTGGGATTCTCCAGGCAAGAACACTGGAGTGGGTTGCCATTTCCTTTTCCAATACATGAAAGTGAAAAGTGAAATTGAAGTCACTCAGTCATGTCCGACTCTTCACAACCCCATGGACTGCAGCCTACCAGGCTCCTCCATCCATGGGGGAAAGAGTACTGCTTAACTGCAATTCTTCAATTTCTCCTTTCAGTAGAATTCAGTAGCTATTGATAGTTTATCTGACTGTACATGCTCGAAGTATTTATTGAACCTACCTGTGCCAACTATTAATACCTTTCCAAGTCTGGGGAAACAACCATGAACAAGATCAGTAACTGCTTTCACGGAACTTTTCAGACTCTGTAAGAGTAGTAAAGGATAATTTGAGATAGTATTCGCTGTGGCAAAAATTTAGATGTAGAGAATAATGTGAGGAATTGATGGCTAGAAGAATACTATTTTGGGGCAAGGAGGTTAGCGAAAAAAGTTTTCTGAAGGACTGAGATGTGAGCTAAGTCATAAGATGTAACAAGAATGAGGACCCTGTCAACATTCAAGATTACAGATCTCTACACAAGGGGAGCAACTAGGGCAGTGGCTCTTAGGCTGACATGAATGTGATGTGTGTGAGAACTCTAAAGAAGGCTGGAGCTTGATGAACAAGGAGGTGGTGGGTTTAAAATGAGACCAAAGTTATAGTTACACTCTAATGGAAGTCAGGAAAAACTCATTCTATCCCTAGGACTCTAAATTCTAGACGAAATAAATCTTATATAAGGCCCATTATAGTAGAAAGAAATTCAAATCCTACCTCTGCAATTTCATAACTGGGTGTTTGGGAAATTTATTTAATCCCACATTCTATATATTTTCTCACTTTAAAATTGAAATTATGCACTCCCTGGTGTTAAATAGTGGTGCATCCCTGTAAGAATTGCTATTTGGATTAAATTAGTATATGTGAAAACACATGGGTCTTCTCAGGTGGTGCTAGGGGTAAAAAACCCACTTTGCCAACACAGGAGACATAAGAGAGGCGGGTTCGATCCTTAGCAGAGAATCGGATAACCATCGGATAACCAGCTATTACTCACAAGTAAATGAGAAGTCCCATTAACTATAAAGATGTCAATGCCCCATATTAATTCAACCATTATCAAAATGCTGCCCAAGTACAAAGCAGAGTAAATGAGGATGTTCTTATGGCTTGTGAATCGTTAGTCCTGAAATAAGCTTTGTGTATCAAATTTAAAAAAAAAATCAATACAGACATTTTCATCTGGTGGCTCCTGGAAACAAATTGAAAATGCCAGAGAAAAAACGCCAATGGATGTCACCACACACTTTGTTTAAGAGTTAACAGCTTATATATATATGAAATTGATAACACTGATGATTGTATTTGAAAATGGCTTTCAGAAAATGCATGCCAAGTATTTGTTTATATAGTCTTCTTGTAATGTGGAAAATGGCAACCCATTTCAGTATTCTTGCCTGGGAAATCCCATGGACAGAGAAGCCTGACAGGCTACCCTTCATGGCATCGCAAAAGAGTCAGACACAACTTATCGACTAAACAACAATAGTAATAATGCAGGCTTACGAAATGCATGAGATAAGTCAATCGCTGGAAAACTTGAAGTCTGCAATAGAATGTTATTGATTGGGAGACTAGGACAAGCTCACAGTGCTTCCAGTAGTAGCCGCTGAGCAGCTGAGGTTTCCACTTCCAGCTCCACCATACTACCAGTGACAAGTGAGGTGCATTATTTGGCTGATCCTGTGGCGTTATGGAATATCAAAAGGCCCAGCATCCCAGGAGGGAAAGGTGAGGGAACATACTCTCTTGCAACATGATGAATAAGGTTCTTCCACACCAGCAGCTGCCAAACAGATGAGCAGCTTTTAACAGAGTCAGGGTACACAATGTGAGCCGGGCCCAGAACTAATCAGATCTAATTAAGACAGACATGTTATGGTCCACTAGTGCTGACAGGGTCGGGATTCCTGTAGCTTTAAATGAAGCATGTTATAATTAGGATCTAATTGAAAATCTGGAAGTGATACAAAACCTTTACCCTTCAGGGCCTAACAGGAGGTCTGTGTAGGTCCTGGTGTGCACTTTATTAGATTGTGAATGCTCAATTAGACAGTTATGTTAAAAAAGTAAGCAAATGGAACAATAGTTAAATGTGGTTCAAAGGAACAGAATTTCACATCTGTTTGGATAGGTTCTGAGTTGTTTCTAAATTTTAAGTTTACGGTTTATCTTTTTTTCATATCTACTATTTTGCTGTGACTACTGTTATATACAGCCAAAAAAAATAATGTTTGGGCAATTGGCTGAATACAATATGTTTCATTAAATACTCCTGATTTTTAGGATTTGGAAGTGGTACGTTCATCCAAATTATCTTCTAATAATTATGTAAAAGGTGTTCATATTTCACAATCTCATACAACATTTAAAATTATCTTTGACCAATACAGATGGCCACAAATTTCTCTAGTAGGGCTTTTCTTTATTCAAGTTGTTTGATTTTTGAAAGCTATTTAATATTTTTATAGAATGACTCAGATCTTAAGTGTATTATGGTCATTTAGCTCCTCATTGCTCCCCTAGGTACATATGCCTCCCTGCCACATGTACAGATGAACATGAAATAGCCCAAGAGGACCTAGATTTTCCTCTCCACAAATCTTCAGGGATTCTTAAGATCGCTCTAGTAACTACTGATACCTAATGAGGTTATGGTTGGTTTTGTTCTGTTTTGTAGTGTAGCATTAGCTTATAGTGCGAACAGTGCCTCTGGGGCCATGTTTTAGCTGTTTATTGACTGGGAAATATCTCCTGGAGATATAGCTCTTCACTTTAAGATTTGTTTTCTAAATGCAGTGTGTGTGTGTTCAGTCTATCAGTCATGTCTGACTCTTTGCAACCCTATGGACTTTAGCCCACCAGGCTCCTCTGTCCTTGGCATTTTTCCCATCAAGAATACTGGAGTGGATTGCCATTTCCTGCCCTCAGGGTTCTCCCCGACCCAGAGATCAAACCTATGTCTCCTGCGTCTCCTGCATTGCAGGTAGATCCTCTACTGCTGACCCACCACGGATGCCCCTAGATGCAGTACTAACAGCTAACCTTGAATATTTTCCAATTTTTTCATGCTAAGTTTGGGAATAGATCCGATCATTATACAGTAATCATAGTGAAAAACTGAGGATGACATCAACTATCATCTTTGTTGATTGGCCACCTTATCAGTTTATAATTTAATTTCACAGAAGATCATTTCAAAGAGCCAAATAACAGGTTTAGGACCTAATGCAACGGTTATTTCTTACTGCATTCAGATCTCCTTCCAAATGTCATTTTATCAGCAAGGACCTCAAACCAGAGGACATAAAATACCACTTCATTCCCTTGCTTGACCCTGCTTACTTCCTTCTAATAGAACTTGTCATTATATGACGTGTATGTTCATAGTTTGGAGAAGGCACTGGCACCCCACTCCAGTACTCTTGCCTGGAAAATCCCTTGGCTGGAGGAGCCTGTTAGGCTGCAGTCCATGGGGTCGCTAACAGTCGGACACGACTCAGCAACTTCACTTTCACTTTTCACTTTCATGCATTGGAAAAGGAAATGGCAACCCACTCCAGTGTTCTTGCCTGGAGAATCCCAGGGACGGTGGAGCCTGGTGGGCTGCCGTCTATGGGGTCGCACAGAGTCGGACACGACTGAAGCGACTTAGCAGCAGCAGCAGCAGCAGTTCATAGTTTATCATCCTAATGTCTGTTTTCCTCCATGAGCAAAGGGACTTTGTTTTGCTCACTGCCATCTGCACACTGACTGGCACAGCACTGGGCAGCATAGTAGGTCCACAGGTGAATTTGAATGAATGAATGGAAGAAATACAAAGTCAATACTTGCTTTTGGAGGTTTATCATGAAAGTTAAATTTGAGATTTACAAGCTAAAAATTATACATTCTAACAGAAATAAATGTGTAAGTTTCCCATGTCTGAATGATTTTGTTTTTGTCCTGGTTATAGTCCCTAGTTTAAGTTATTGGAAATGTGGAGTGATTTGATCTGTTGGCTTTTATTTACTGTTCGAATTTTTGCTTTCCCTACACCTGTACTCATTACATTGCAGACAAAACTTATGCTGTTTCTACTTTTACCAATTAGTGCAAACATTTTCGTGGGGGAAAAACATGTTACAAGTATTTATAATAAAACAATGTAATATGTTTAAGGACATAGAACATTTGTTGCTCTTGTAACCTGATATAGAGGTGGTTTCTTCCATGTAGCAGACAGCTTGTGGGAATTTATAGGTGTGAAATTAGCCACAGATTCTAGAAATATTTTACCTATAAACAGGACACTCATTGTTATAAAGAGGAAAAAAGAAAATTAATTTACACCATGCTATTGCTTTCAAATAGAAGATTGTTTCCAGCACAGATGAACACATTCTTCTTGATAGAATTTCTTTTTTCCTTTTTTTTCTTTCCTGTTTCTTGTTACTATGTATCCAACCAATATAAACATTATTTCCAAAGTGGATCAGTTCACTAGATGGATTTTTCCAAATGCAATTAGCCCATCACAAAGCAAATCTATTTTAGTTCTACTGGTTTTTTAGCTATATACTTGACATGCTACCAAGAGATTTCAATTTTGTGAATACCACACTGAAATAATTATTTAAAATTCTAATAAGAACATTTAATGTATTATTTTACAGTAATTCTGTAATTTTACCTAATAAAAATAACTTCAGCAGGTTGGGACTTATCAGAGAAATGAATTAAAAGAAATGTTAATTAATCAACCTGTTAGAATCTTGAAATGTACAGTTTATTTCAATTTATAGTCCAGTGATATTTTACAAGGTATCGCACTATTTTCTGAACACTCTAACCCTAACTGTAGAGTTGTTTTTATAGAATGGCAGCTTCAGTTTCACCAGATGTGAAATCATTTGGTTGTGTAAACACATTTTTTTCTGAAATGTATAGGGTTTTTATTTCACTTTAAAAAAAAAAAAAAAAGCCTGTAAATGGATAATGTCTATAGGTTGAACAGGACATCTCAGCGGGTTCCAGGGCTAAGATCCACTGAGGTGATTTACAGTCTGAGGTAAACAGATTGGCTCAGGTAACACTGGCTGATCGATGCTCCCATCTCTCCAGCAGGAAATGTCTTGGGGAGGCAGGGGAATGACTTTTGCAAACCCTTCTTCAAATCCTGAGCTTCCCTGACCCCACTCTCTCCTTTTTCCTGAAGAATTGAGAACTAAAGTAATAAAAAATTCTCTTTCTTCTGCTTTGAAAAGTTCTGCCTGGTTTTTATTTTATATATATATATATATTCTATATTTGAGAAAAGAGCAATTGAATGAACTGTTTGACAAGTTTACCTTGAATAATTTTTCATAATAAATACTGGGCTATCTGTCCCAGCAGTGCAGGCAAATGTAGAAATATATACTTCTCACAGTTTTATGGGGTGTTAAGAAAGTAATTGAAAATGATGTTTGCAATAAAGTTTCCATTTTACCCTTTAATCAGTCCTAGTAGATGAAAATTACTATTTAACTAATTTTCTATCCCTTTTGGGAATGTGTTTCAAGAATTTCAAGCTACTTTATCACATAGATGAAATATGTTGTTGAATGCTATGATTGTTCTGGGAATGAAAGAATACAGTTTATTGATATCTTGAGAAGGAAAGAACTAAAAAAAAATGATGCTTACCGGATTAAAATCTGAGCTTCTGAATTTAAAGGTCAGTTTTATTTATTTGGTTTATTTACTACCTATATTCTTCTCCTTCTGACACCATATTTTATCAAGAATGTATAATAGAATTTTTATAGCCGTCACAAAAGATTCATTTAAAATCTGTAAATTTTAAAAGGCTGGATTAGTAAAATTGATTCAGAGAGGGTCCTACAAATAATCCATGTATTATTTTTATGTATTTTGGTGTTAAGAACGTTTATGTAGTATCAGCTTGCTTATTCCTCTGAGAAAAATTATCTCAGATTTATATCGTGTTACTAATTTTAAATATCTGCATATCTCTTTCAGAAGCCTTTTAGAGATGGAATACTCCACAAAATTGATTCTGATTTTGATAGTCTCAGCTGTATTTTAAGGTTTTCCATTTTCTCAATTTTATCTATGTACATTAAAAAAATTAACATACAAGGAATTTTTTTCTATTTCTTATAAGCTAGTAGTGCATAAATTCCCTCCCTCCACTATTGACATAAGAATGTTGTTATTCTTATGTCAGCATTAATAGGACAATTTCATTTATACTTTGCATCACTACTACTGAAACTTTGGGCAAGCTTAATCCTACTCAACCAGAGATTTCTTATTCCAACAATAAAAACCTTCATATCATGGAATTGTATATATCAAAAGAAATAAAACCCATTGCAAACCTCTGAATTTTAAATTGGTCTCAAACCTGGGTTTGATCCCTGGGTTGGGAAGTTTCCCTGGAGGAGGGCATGGCAACCCACTCCAGTATTCTTGTCTGAAGAATCCCCATGGACAGAGGAGCCTGGCAGGCTACAGTCCATGGGGTGGCAAAGAGTCAGACACGACTGAGTGACTAAGCACACATGCACACATTAAATATACAGTGGTCACTGTGTGTCCTTCAGCGCTGGTTCCAGGACCCACTTGAATTCAAGAGTCCTAGGATTCTCAATTCCCACAATAAGTTTTCTGTATATGCAGTTCTGCATCTGCAGATTCACCCCATGGATCCCATAGTACCATAGTATTTATTGAAAAAAACTCACATATATATGGACCCTCACAGTTTAAACTCACTTGTTCTGTGGTCAACTATAGTCCTTAATGAATCCAGTCACTAAGTATTTATTCCTTATGTGACATTAATCTACTTTCAGAGTATATTAAAATCATCCTAGAATAATTGTTAACCTGGATTAATGAGTCCAGCTTCTTTTGTTTTAAAGAACTAATAATCCCTTGCATCTATCTGCTTAATACTTTACATTATCAAAGGGTTTTTATTCATTCTATTGTTTAAGACTAAGACTGTTTAAAAAACTGAAAACTGAGGGGTTTCAAGAAATGTTGGTCCATCATCCTTTTAGAAGCAATTTGTGGTTCTCACCAGAACATAGAACCAAAGCTTGGTATTTCCTTACCTGCCCTCCTGACAACTTTCAGAATTTCAAAATGAACAATATATTTCTTGGGTAGTTTTCTCACTGACAAAAAGGAATAACATTCTCCATAAGTATGGGTGAAGGAAAGGATACCCATGATTGGATTCAAAGTTCCCCTATAGTTAATATAAAATGAGAATGCAAATCAAATTCAATATCACATTTAATTACCGCTACTCATTTCCCAAGTTACTTTTCCATTTCTTCATGTGATGCCAGTTTAGGTGGTTGTAGATTGTTTGAATGATATATTCTTTTCTCTTTTTGTGATAAATTAATTAAACTGTATTGTACAAGTTTGCATAGTGTTGTAGACAAAAATTAAAAGAACAAAGAGACCTCTTTAGTTTCTCTTCTACTGGTATTAGCTTTAAACAATGTTTTCTTTTTCATATCTAAGTGTATAATACTTAGTGTGTTCCATCAATTCCAATAAAATGAATTTAAAGCTGAAGGACAACCAAAATGACTTTTTTTGGAAACTGCATACAATTTGGTCAAAAGGCTAGTCCTACACAGAAATTGCAAAATAATGGAGCCCCAAATTAAGGAGTTAGGAGATATTTCACTTTAGAAACATAATTTTTTAGACAACAAATTAGATATCTAGCTCAAAAGTTATCATGAACCAAACTGAAATAAATATTGTAGTCCAGTGTTTTAAAGCATCTTGACTTCTCTCAGAATTGAGCTCACAATTAGAGAATAAGTTGGAGAGAATTCCATTCTCTGTCCTCATCACTTAATTTTGACTTAATGAACCATATTAAATGGTGATCAGTGTAAATGTGGAAATGCTCAGAAGGAAGTAGCTTTGTGTATGCAAAGGAGAACAGAGGCTGATTAGATTACTCAAACATGTGTATGGTGTGTATATTTCCTGTACTAACACTCAGTTCCTGGAATTTTGTCTGGCCTCTTCATTTTACTTTGGCCAAAAATAAACCCTGTGTGATGTATCTGTCCTCATTAACCATTTTACTTATCTCCTGATTGGAATATTGTGGAATGTAACATACACAAAGACAATGTTGTAGATGGTGAATGAGTGGGTAGAACGCATAGAGTCAAAAAAGATAAGGTTTATGTACCCATTCTAAAACATCATGCTTGTATACTAGGATTCTATTATATTCATTTTATGAAGTTAGAATATTTTTCCCTAAAATTTGTTTCCAGGGTCAGCTCCAGAGCTCAATATTTCCCATTTCTTATTTTTTCTGGGTATGTCTTATTTAGTAATGATAAAAGACAACTCTCAGCTTTTGAAGGGAAAAGGTAAAATGCCTTTCAATTTTATTATTGTTTTGGAACATTTATTGCTTGTTTATACTGATTGGGATATTTCTTTATTTTGTAATTAGTTTTGAAAATTTTATTAGATATGCCCCTCCACTGGAATGCATATGATTGTTTCAAGGGAGCTAATGAAGCATGCCAAGGCAAATATCAATTCAAACTACCATCAATTCACCCTAAAGTGGGTGACAAACTGAAGACAGAATTTTAAACTATTTCAGATAAAGGGTGTTCCTCAACATAAAGATTTACTCGAAGAAAGAGTATAAGCATAAGCCTTCTAACAGGAAGTGTCAACACTACAGTTTTTAAGTTGAAGATCTACACAATCACATTTCACCATCTATTCTTTGTAAGACATTTATCTCATGTTAAAATGAAATCCTCATTTATGTTTCATAAATATTATTTTGAATTCTATTTCTTTTCTTATATAATTAATATTGTATAAGTTAAAACATCTTTTTGAGAATTTAATAAATCTTTTAGTCCCAGTGATTTTTTTTTTCATCACCTGTTTTTAATGTTTTCTACAGTAGTTGACAGTTAAAACTATCTTCCATTTTTGATCCTTGCTCACATGCACCTCAGGGCTTGCTAGGTGGCACTAGTGGTAAAGAACCTGCCTGCCATGCAGGATATGTAAAAGATGTGGATTCAATCCCTGGGTTGGGAAGATTCTCCTGGAGGAGGAAATGGCAACCCACTCCAGTATTCTTGCTTGGAAAATCCCATGAACGTAGGAGCCTGGCGGGCTACAGTCCATGGGGTCACAAAGACTGAGAGACTAACACAACTACAAATGCACCTCAGTACTTTAATTCCAACTCTAAACTCTTCTTAAGAGGATGAATTCTATTGAACTGGCAAGAATTCATGCACATATGTAAAAAAAGAAAAGAAAAAAGCTATATTGTTTTCTCAGTTTAATGTCTTTCTGTTAAAAAATTATTTTACCTCGTTTATATTTCCTCCAAAAGTAACTATATTTATTGGCACAAATAAAATTTCAGAATACTGTTGCCATTGCTAACTTGTTTGGATTTGAAAATAAGGTAATTAAAAGTATTAAATGTCAATAAATATAGAGTAGGTATCCTAGCATGCATGATTTAATTCCGTAAGCAATGAAAATGACAACATCTTCACCGTTTGTCAGGAACTTGACCATGTGCTTTACATATCTCCATAATTCCCACTAAGCCACATATTAATCCCCTCTCCTGATGAGGAATTCAGGACCCAGAGAATTAAATAATTTACTAAACATCAGACTTGCATCAATATTGCAGTCAGATTTCAAGCTGGGTCTCTATAATTCTAAAGCTCCTGCTCTTTTCTCTAAATTCCATTATATTTAAAAATAATTAACTGAAAGCATGAAAACTAATTTCTGTTAATGTTACCTAAATTTTAGTATACCTGATAACACATATTTAGTGGTGAAAAGAATACAGCCCCTTTATTTCAAATGGCATACTATGTTGTTATAATGCATAGAAATAGAAGGTTCAATTGAGCCAAAAGAAAGTATCCAACTTCTCTGTGTGTTTTTATTAAATCTGTTTATATGTAGAAGTATTCTCAATACAGTGAACTCAAAGGAACTATTTATACTCTGTGTAACCATTGTCATTATGTTGAATATGTTGGAAAATTTTACTCAGATATTTTGGCCATAATAGCATTTAATCTGTAACTTCCTTCTTCAAAAGTTGAAAATGGAAATTTTCAAATAAAATCTTTTATAGATAATTAGTGAAA
>SJYQ01001925.1:157128-169417 GCA_006410935.1 Redunca redunca
AAATATATATTTTAATGAAGAACTTGCACTTGGAATATTCATTAAATTGTTTAAAACTTAGTTTACATATTTTAATCCATTAAAAGTAACAAAAAAAAAACAACTTTTTTGACTGGTAATTTGAAAACCATTTTAGAGGAAGTGTAAGAATAGGCTGGCATTTTGTTTCAGGACATCCTAAAATAAAAGAATGAAATTCTACTCCTATGCTAAAGTAATATTTCATTGCTATTCACTAAAAAGAATGATTCAGTCTTTTCAAAGGGACCATAAAGTAGAGAAATAGACCACATGGACTACTGAAAAACTCTGACACTTAAACCCTGCTTCCTGAGGGGAGGCGCATTATCATTTATAATGTGCTTGGTCCTTCATAATCTCACCAGGTCAGGGGCCCGTTTAAAAAAAGAAAGAAGGAAAGAAAAATCAAATAAGCAGTACAGAATGAGCTAGGTGGGGGAGGAGGGGAATGTACCTTTAAACCCAGAGGCTTTTTGTTCGTGTGTTGCCAGTCAATCACACCAGCTGGTGTGCTTATAGGTTCTCTTGATGATCTGTTTCCACAAGATCCTAAGAGAATTCTCATATAAAAGGACCGGCTCCTCTCCCTACCAAGAGGTATTTAAAGTAAACTGAAATTTAAAAATATATGTATCCACATCAGAGAAGTCTACCTTAGTGCATTTAATAATGATCAGTATGAGAACACTATTTATTTCCACTCATCCGTGTACAAATGATTTTACATCGTAGGAAACACTAAAGTTTAAGACATTGGATTTTGGGGGAGAAATCCTGTGAAGAGAAAATTATTTTCTTAGGCTTTCCTGAGAGCGTATCATTTTATTCATCCTCATTTCTGGTTACATTTCATTAGAGCATCATGCAATATTTAGACTTAGGTTTTAGTGATGGGAGAATAAGTTTGCACCTTCAGAACACTGTTGATTAAAAAAAAATTCTAGGAGTTTGTTTGTCAGAGTATTGTTAGTCATCCTCCCGTCTAACAATATGGTAACAGGGTCTCACTGCATTTCAATAAAAGAAATGTATCCGTATATTTAGAATAATTTCTTCATAGGGCTTGGAGAAATGGTATTTTGTTTACACAAAGCATCCATTTTTCACTTCTATCCTCCCATGGGAGCTAACATAAATCAAAACAACTCAAATGTTTTTAATTTCAGTGTGAGATCAGCAGCTGTTCTCCAGAACTCCAGTTGCCACAAAAGAGGGATTTTTGTGAGTCACAAGTCAGATAGACAATGTAGTAAGATCTAGTTACATAGTATGATACTTACTGTGCATATGCCCATTAGAGATCATAATAACAAAGAATTGTGTTTACTTAAACTCACAGTTTTGCAAAAGCCAAACAGTTATGTAATTGTCCCTATAGCGCTGTGAATCATGGTGGTAGAGAAATGTAATCAATTAGTGACAAGCTCCTTTGATGTACTCTATAGTGGGTTGACATTACAAATGACCCATTGAAGAGTACTGGGCTAAACTAGACTGCTTAAAAGGAAATTGAGTTCAAGTGAATATTTCCAACAGTTTATTCTGAATGTTTATACTTTATGCAGTTCCTAAAAAATGTGTAATTAGGCTATCTGCTTAGTTTACCAGAGGAAAGAGAAGTAAATGTGAGAGTTTCAACTGAACCCCAACCACATCTTTTATTTAAAAATAAAGAAATAAAAGCAAACTTGTTAAAGCTAAAGCAGAATTGAGAATTAGAGTTTGAGATTTTGTGTCTTAAAAATTAAACTTACATTAAGGACTATGATAACCTAACACTTTCCATTCTCCTGTTGTAAATACATGGCTTTAAAAGCTAGTTTTTGTAGGATTAGATGTACTGAAAAGAATGTGAGTTTTACAGTTTGAACACCTTTTAGAGTAGATACAAAAAAATAGGGCATGATGACCAGTAAAAAGACTATGGCAGATATGGTTCTGATTCAAAGTCAGTGATTCCATAAGCATTTAGTTTTAATTTCTGAACCCTCTTTAGAATTTAAAGCCTCTTTCCAAAGAGACTGGTCTGACCCCCATGGTCCATGGTCTCTTTTTGGTATAACTTAAGCTCTAAGTGTAAATATGACCTGGAAACTAAGCCTGTCTCTTTAAATTCTTTTTAAATAAGATCAATCCATTTCAATTAGAAGTCTTTATAATGTCTACTTTCAGGAGATCTCACAGAACCTGTCCAAAATTGGGCAAGTGAGATCCAAACAGAGATGCTTGTTTATGCAACTGATGGATATTAGGTGATCCCAACGAGTCCCTGTTCTGAAAACTAAAAGCATCTTCAAATTGCAATTCTATTGTTAAGTCTACACAAAGGATGTTACCTTTAGTCATTTAAATCTTGTATATCTGGAAATTGACCCAAGTGTCCTATAAAAAAGATGGCTCATTTCCATACATTCTGCTCTCTGGTCCAAAGAAAATTGATTACTGATACATCACAGAGTTACATTTTAACTTTAAAAGAGAATGTATTATTTGTTTATTTTATGTTTGGCTGAGTCTTCATTGCTGCATGTGGGCTTCTTGTAGTTGTGGAAAGCAGGGGCTCCTCTCTAGTTGCAAAGCATGGGATTTTCATTGCGGCGGCTCCTCTTGCCACAGAGCATGTGCTCTAGGCATGTGGACTTCGGTACTTGCTGTACATAGGCTTAGTTGTCCCAAGGCAGGTGGAATCTTCCCGGATCAGGGATTGAAATCACGTCCCTACATTGGCAGGTGGACTCAACCACTGGACCACCAGGGAAGCCCACATTTTAACTCTGAAATGAGAAAATAAATNACCCACTCCAGTATTCTTGCCTGGAGAATCCCATGGACAGAGGAGGCTGGCAGGCTACAGACCATTGGGTTGCAAGAATCAGACATGACTTAGTGACTAAATCACCATCACACAATTTTAAGCTCACCTTTATCTAAAGCCACAAAATCCATACACTTTAGATATTGAGTCTCTTGTTCTTTTTATTGTTGTTTTGGGAAAGTGTGAATGAAAGGATTCCGTCTCATTAAGAGTTGAGCTGGCTGCCCTTCTTTTCTCGTCTGAATTAGGCTCACATGCTTGCTATCTTATTGGTTATAAATAATAATAAGTATATGACAATGACAAAATAGCTTTACAATCTTCAAGGAAATGTCTTATAAAGCATGGTGCTAGTTATTAAATTCACTCACTTAGCCTTCTTTTTCAAGAACTATTTGTGTGACAAGCACTTTTCAAAGTATGAGAATATATAGGGGTGTTCAGTTTCAAATTATCTGAACTGTTTGCTTACATCACTGTTTTGAACTTCAGCTTAAAAGATCACCTTTTGTTGTTTATACAGTTCTGAATCCAAGAAAATAAAAACTCAGACTCAGCTATTCCTAATTGCCCAAAATCAGCTTTGCAGGATGGATATGTGCTCTTTCCAAACTCTTTCCAAATGTTTGACATCCTGATTGGATTTCTTGTTTCCAGATGAAACTTACTGTCACTTGCAACCACCTATCACAGGAATATGTATAATTAGTGAGAATCCAGTTAATCTTAATCTATCACAGTCTTTCTGAAAGTTTATGATAGTGTGTCCAAAAGTGACCAGAATTCATAAGCATTTAGGTAGCAACATTATATTTACAGTCTACAATAAGCTTGACACTACGTTAGACACTAAAGATATAAATATGATTAAAGTAACCTTTGTTATTGAGGGCCTACACTCCTCCGGGGGATACTGAAAGGTGTGGGAAAGTATATAATTAGAGAAATGACTATAACTGTTGTGTTATACCAGTTTGTTGAAGAAGTACCAAGTCTTAGAGAGAGCCACAGAAAGTATAATTAAATGGCTAGGCTTAAGATAGATCTTAGAAGATGTGTTTTGCGGTTACCAGGAAAAGACAGAGAAAACTGTATGCCATATTTAAGAAATATGGGAGCTAGAAATCATTACTGACAGATGTAGAGAGGGAGATAAAATTTGGTATGGGTTATATTGTAAAAGATGAAACTCCAGTACTTTGGCCACCTCATGCGAAGAGTTGACTCATTGGAAAAGACTCTGATGCTGGGAGGGATTGGCGGCAGGATGAGAAGGGGATGACAGAGGATGAGATGGCTGGATGGCATCACTGACTCGATGGATGTGAGTCTGAGTGAAGTCCAGGAGTTGGTGATGGACAGGGAGGCCTGGCGTGCTGCGATTCATGGGGTTGCAAAGAGTCGGACACGACTGAGCGACTGAACTGAACTGAACTGAACTGATATTGCAAAAGTTCCAGTACACTGTGATTAGGGAACCAATAAAGTACAAACATGGTACAAGTTTCTATTATGGAGAACTCAAAGGGAAGCAACCAGCTAGAATTTAAAGGCTTGTTAAACAGTGTTTTGGTATAGTTAAATTTTGAAACTAAGCAATCAGGAGAATTTTGAATAGTTAAGAGATATATTTTCATTGTGGACAAAATAAGTAATCAATATGAAGTAACAAATCAGTATATCAGTGTCAGAGAATTTAGATGAGATGAAATTATGTCTGATGACAAAGTTCAAATTTAGGTTTATGATTTTTTCTTAGAATTTAGAGGACATGGTCATATATTGCTTTTCCACATGGGCATAGAAATACTCCAGGATAATGGAGTTAGAACCAAACATGGAACACTGACTGGTTCAAAATTGGAAAGGAGTACATCAAATCTGTATATTGTTACCCTGCTTATTTAACTTACATGCAGAGTACATCATGAGAAATGCCAGGCTGGATGAAGCTCAAGCTGAAATCAAAATTTCTGGGAGAAATATTAATGACCCTCAGACATGCAGATAACAACACCCTTATGGTAGAAAGCAAAGAGGAACTAAATAGCCTCTTGATGAAGATAAAAGAGAGTGAAAAGCTGGTTTAAAATTCAACATTCAAAAAACTAAAATCATGGCATGTGGTCTCATCACTTCATGACAAATAGATGGGAAAGAAGTGGAAACAGTGAGAGACTTTATTTTCTTGGGTTCCAAAATCAATACAGATGGTGACTGCAGCCATGAAATTAAAAGATGCTTTCTCCTTGGAAGAAAAGCTGTGACAAACCTTGACAGCATATTAAAAAGCAGAGACACTACTTTGTCCACAAAGATCTGTCTAGTCAAAGCTATCATTTTTCCATAGTGATGTACAGATGTGAGAGTTGGACTATAAAGAAGGCTGAGTGCCACAGAATTGATGATTTTGAACACTGATGTTGAAGAACACTCTTGAGAGTCCCTTGGACTGTAAGGAGATCAAACCAGTCAATCCTAAAGAAAATAAACCCTGAATATTCATTGGAAGGACTGATGCTGCAGCTGAAGCTCCAATTCTTTGGCCACCTGATGCAAAGAGCCAACTCATTGGAAAAGACCCTGATGCTGGGAAAGATTGAGCTCAGGAGAAGAGGGCAGCAAAGGATGAGATGTTTGGATGGCATCACTGATTCAATGGACATGAGTTTGAGCAAATCCTATGAGATGGTGAAGGACAGGGAAGCCTGGTGTGCTGGAGTCCTTGGGGTCACAAAGAGTCAGACACAACTGAGCAACCAAACAACAGCAACAATTAGCCTAATATCTTTTGTTAATCTGGGGAGTGGTCAGGAAAGAATCATATGACAGTGCGGAGGGAAAGTGGTTTAATTGGACAGGATGAACATCACAAAATAAAAGACATTTACATAATGGTGGAAAACTACTGCTCTAGAAATAGAAGGCTGAAACAAAAAGAGCATAGTCCCTATCACCTAGTACCAAGAACCAAGGAATGTAAAAAATTAAGCGCTCTTCCTTTTTTTCTAATGAAGGGTATAGTTGCTTTACAATGTTGTGTTAGTTTCTGCTGTACAGTGTAGTGAATCAGCTATATGTGTACATACATCCCCTCCCTCTTGGACTTTCCTCCCACCCCTCTCCATCCCTACCCTAGATCATCAGCTGAGCTCCCTGCACTATACAGCAGGTTCCCACTATCTGCCTGTTTTAAGGTTACTAGATTGTGGGGGGGGTTTTAGTAAGAAGCAGGTTTTGGTTAATGAAAAGATGAAGATAACATTCTAGAGAAAGCCTGAGGATTTGCATAAAAAGTGGGATCATTTTAGAGGGAGATGTCTAGAGGGCAATATGGAAGAACTTCAAGATTGAATAAGTACGCAGGATCCTTAAGTGGGTTAAGGATAAAAGACTGGACTGTATAGTAAGAGAATACCTTTGAGGTGAGCAGTTCTGATGTTAAGAATATAGGAGAGGACTTGAGCCTGTCAGCGATTAGGTTTGAAGCAACATCCGTTTCCCTACAAGACCAGTAGTATGATGGAGGCAAACGATTAGAAGTGGGGCAGAGGAACACAGGAAAGGAATAGCATGGTTAAATATTCCATTCGAATTTTGGTGACAAATTCTTTTCATCCTTCTGTTTATGTGTGTCCTCGGGGTGGTCATTTAACTATTCAGATTTCATCCTCCCCATTGATGGATACAGATAGAAAATGAAATCTCAGGCTCTGAGAAAACAACAGACTCTTCATTATAATGCCCTTTGGCAATACTAGACACTTTCACCCTAACAAAATATGTTATTTGGTTAATATGTCATAAAAGAAAAAAGTTCAAGCTGATGTAGGTAATTGTAAATTAAGCTGTGGTTCTGGAAAATCTTCCCACTACAGTCACAACCATTATTCCTTGCATGTTGTTACTGAAATGTAAGTTTTATATTACTTTTATCAGGAAGCTTAAAAGATAAAAATTACATCAGGCTCCTGAGCTGTGGCATTATCGACAGCACCACCATAGCACCCCGGATCAAATCCAAGCCCATATCTTCCTGGGTGGGAGGAGCTAGAACTATGCTTGCACTGTTGACATGAGACAGAGAAAGTGGTAAACATTTTACATAGAGGGAAATTAAGAGGCAACTGTTGGTTTAAAGGTACCCTCCACTGAAGAAATCCTCAAAACAAATCTAACTTCAAACTTCTCTCTCTCATACACACACACACCCATACATATATACATACACACACACACATGCACACCCAAATATTCTGGCTAGTAGTATGCTATCTTACTGGCTTAATGCTAACCATATGGCCTTCAATGTTCAGACTAGAGCATGAAAAAAATAGAGTTATTTGCTTAAGGATGTAGTCTGGAAATTGAAACAATTGATATTATTACCAGAAAGTGTGACATTTTAACATTTTTTTATTGTTTTTTAAAAAAAAGGGCATTTTTTAATGCATCTTCTACTGTAGAAAGCATTTACATTCTATGAGACTTTTCAGTTATATAGGAAAACAATTTCCTGTGGATTTACTTAGATTAGACATTTTAAATATTTCTAACTACTATTCTATTTTGAAATCTTGGTAGTCTCAGGTATTGGAACAAAACCCACTAAGAGTCAAGGGGTTCCTATTTGCATTTCATAGAAAGTCACATGTTGTTTGCTATTCAAGTACAATGGTGTCAAATATCCTTGTCAAAATTTAATATCATTTCCTAAAGGGGAAAAAAGACTAATAAAGCATTTCCTTTCAGTGCAGTAAAATGGTTCTACACAAATGAGAATAACACAAATTCTTTTTATTTGGGTTCTACACACTTTTAGTGCTATCCGAAATGAGTGGAAATTGAACAAAAATGTGGGGATGTGAAAGGACCATAACAGGTGAGGAGAAATAAAATACTCAGTGTTAATAATAGCAATATATATATGAACAGAAGGGTGAAGGTCATTTTACTGGGCAGCTGTAGAACACTAAAGGAAGCTGGTCCAATAACAGAGATTTTGAAAGTAAGGAAAGATTGATTGTTCAACATTGTTTCTGCATCTGGCCTCCTTGATTTCAAACATTTCCAGATTGTTATCCAAGATTGCAACTGGGCAAACACTGCACTCAAGTTTGCAATTATGAAAACACAAACACACAGAAAAACACACATACATATCAAAAGAAGTCACAAGTTTGAAGTATTCTGAAGTGAGAATGCTAAGTGTTGAGTCACAATTTTTAAAAAATTTAGTCTCTATAACCATGTCTTGTGCTTTAAAGTTGGAAGTATTGTCATTAAATTTACCGTTAGGAATTATGACACCCCATCAAAGTGGGTCATTCAGAAAAGAATAAAAACTGAGGTCATTCAAAAGGATTTCCTTACTTTCTGAAGTGGCATAATAATAGTAAATTACAAGTATCAGGGGAATATACTTTTAGGACTTTTAAACCTTTCACTAAGAAAAAGGAAATGGTGGGGGTTTTCCCCTATTATTAACAGGTGCAGAGTTTGGAAACTGAAGAATATAGGGTTTTTTATTTTCAGTGAAAGTGCTTAGATATCTTAATAACAAATCAAATTAATATATCATGTAGAGTTAGCTGAGTCTTTAAGAAAATTACTATTTAAGCATGCATACATAAAAATAGAAAGTTGAGTGTTGCTTTGTTTCATGTTGAATGATCATTATGCTCTCATTTATATCGATCTGAATTCAATGAGATCAACATGTATAAAACATGACTACCTACAAAAAAGACCAAAAATGGCTGCAAAGAAATGTAAAAGTCACTTCCCTGGGAGTTACGAGAGTTACACAACAAGTTAACAAAATGGAAATGCGTAGATCAAAATCAAATATTAATATATTTAATTTACTTTCTTTTTTCCTTTGAAATTGATTACATACAATGAAGTGAAGAAGTCAGGAATAAAAATTAAAAGAGAGAGGTTGGAAAAGACTGAACCAGGCAAAGAAGAAAAATGAACAAGGTTATGGGTCAGAAACACTGGAATAAGATATGTTAACATGAAATTTTTGTGGTACCACTCCCATAATATTTGAAGAAGAAGAGCCATCTGGATGACGGGGTAACTGTTTAGTCATTGTGTTTAGTCATTTAGAGCCTGTAAAACACTTGTAAATAGAAATGCAAATGACTTGTGTGTTCTTTCAATATGTTTGCACTAGCATTTTTCAATATCTTCATTGACATGGGAATATACCGTGATAGAAGTAAAGGAGTATGGCATAGTTTGCATATATCAGGGAATGACTAGGGACTTCGCTTCATGTACCATCTGTTTCTCAAACTATTCTTGTTACCCAAGCAATGGCCAAAGCAGAGAGATTGATTGGTTATGCTATCAGATTGAATGTCTGTCCCAGACACAGGACAGAGGCTACATCTGCAAGGAAGAACAAAATTACATAAGTTCAGAATATTTCCAAATCTAAAAATTTTTATGTCTATAATGTAATTCAGATGCTGAACTAGTCTATTATGCATCCTCTTCAACAAACTGAACAATTTAGTGTCACTGTTACATGATGTCATAATGCTAAATTTTATAGGACAGAGCGATTCATTTTGCTCTGAAAATCTTCCCCAAACCAGCAGACGAAAGGACATATATGGGCAATGATGTCACTACCTGCATGCAAAAAATGATGGAGAAAGATTNAAAATCTTCCCCAAACCAGCAGACGAAAGGACATATATGGGCATGATGTCACTACCTGCATGCAAAAAATGATGGAGAAAGATTTAGAAAACTAACTTAGCATTTTGTGTGCATTTTGATTAAACTTTATATGGCAGAATATAAAATGGTTTATACACATCTTTATAAGTCTTATGGATTTGAAAAATTATATACCTTATAATGAAATCCTTATGCTTATCTGGAATTTATAAAATGAAGATCAACTCTAATTATTTTCCATTCAGGTATGGGTTGTGGTATTATTATTATACTGTAAATATTATATATCCATGTATTTATATATATATTCATTTTTATAATCATGAGCTTCTTCCTCAGGCAACCTTTTGGAAATGTCCTTCAAACATTTGAAACCCATTCATTTCTCATGACTCGATCCCATAACTGCACAGCTCCAGAACAAACACATAGACTTTAAATCCAGATGAGTAATTCCGTTTGTTGTGCATAAAAGGCCAAAGGGTTTTTTACTATGAGTATAAATGCTTCCAGTTCTTTTCTGTTGAACCTGATTTTCCTCTGCTTTTGTGTGGCATTTAGCACAAGGGGTAAAATTGTCATCTTTTTAACAAACGGTATTGGCTATAATTATATCTCCATGAACTGTTTCTTCAAAATGTGAATAAACTAAAGAACAGTACTGGATAGTTAAAAGAAGGTATCACTAGGAAGTAAAGAACATTTATGCTGGGGCATGTTCGTTGATTCAACTCTTTAGTATTTGATTCTCTTGTTTATACTTTAGAGTTTGTGGCTTTTATGCAAACACATCAATGACTTATAAATCTAAAAGTAGCTGGCATTGAAATCATTGCCAGAATCATCTCCACATAATGCAAATGAAATGGACATAGTTTCCCTCCCTTTGTCATATTTTTTCATTTTGTCTTTTCCTTCACCTTGCCTATCTCTCGCTTTTTTATATTTCATAAAGTTATATTTCCAAATATTGATATCTTCTGGTAAATTATTATTATTAATGAAGTTCTAAAATATTTATGTATTTCTCTCAAAGATCCATATATTGGGTTTATATTATCTGACTTCTTGGAATTTTAGGCCTTATATGTGTTAGGTTATTGAAAGACACAAGGCTGCAATGGTCTTTGCAAAATATTACCCAATTTCCTGTATCCTCTCCCTTAGGAGGAATTTCACAAAATGTCAGCAGAGTTAAGGAAAAATTCAAGGCTTTGATATGTCTCCTTGGTCCTGCTATCTGTTTTATTGCACAACTTTCTTGAATTGTCCCATGATCAAGACTTCTTTCATGCCTCTGGGTACCAGATAAGACGTGACCACAAAGGGGCCAGATATTAATAACAATCCTTGCATTTCTAATTTTAGGCATATGTTACATGTATGGTTAAAATGAGACACTAGTTTTCTGGGTTTAAAGGGCTATTTCATGTGAAGTAATTCTGTAACCTTTGACCTATTTAGTAATGCTTTGGGAAATTACAATCATATACAGGTGCAGGCAATAGGAAGGAAAACACTGCAGAGGTTGGTTTGCTTTGCACAATTTCATGTTCTTCCAAGGGAGCTATAGATTTTAAGTCAAGTGAGTGTGAGATTTAATAACTTTTCTCCCTCTTATTGGTTTTCTTATAGCTAAAATATTACCTTTGAATAGCTTTAATCAGTTGCCCATACATCGACTTTTGAATAAATGCTTTCGAATAACATGTTGATTTATAAATCACTGGGAATATAATTTTTCAATATGTTCAGTTATTCAACACTACCTAATAAAATAACATAAAAATCAAACTAGTGAAGCTAACTTTATAGATATAAGTGAGCATGGTGGTGGTTTTGTTGCTAAGTTGTGTCTGACTCTTGCAACTCCATGGACTGTAGCCCACAAGGTTCCTCTGTCCATGGGGTTTCCCAGGCAAGAATACTGGAGTGGGTTGCTATTTCCTACTCCAGAGGATCTTCCCAATGCAGGGATTGAACCAGCATCTCCTGCATTAGAAGGTGGACTCTTTACTGACTATACCACCAGGGAAGCCACAAAGTAGGCATGGGAAATATTTTTAAAAATTGGCAATAACAAGAAACAAACATATTGTAAATTAAATGAATAAAGAGTTCTTTTTAAGACTTATTTTCTTGCTTGTTCTAAATGTTCTGAGTGATAATTTAAAGGTTTTATTTTGTTCCTTTTACCCTTGGTTTTACTTTATATCACCTCATTTCTATATCAAATTAAGATTCACAAATTTAGAAGATTGATCATTAGCCATATTATCACATTTGCTTTAGGCATAATATCACTTCAATCAAATATAGACTTTCTATAAGGGTAGCTAAGTTGTCAGCCTTTGTTAATTTTATACTTAGCTTGATGGTGTTTTTATGTCAATTCTAACTCAAAATTGTACTTTCAAAACTTAATCACTATCTTTTGCCTCAGGTCACCTTTACAACAATTACCAAAATTACATTCAGTTCAGTTCAGTTCAGCCACTCAGTCGTGTCTGATTCTTTGCGATCCCATGAATTGCAGCACACCAGGCCTCCCCATCCATCACCAACTCCCAGAGTTCACTCAGACTCATGTCCATCGAGTCCATCATGCCATCCAGCCATCTCATCCTCTGTCGTCCCCTTCTCCTCCTGCCCCTCAATCCCTCCCAGCATCAGAGTCTTTTCCAATGAATCAACTCTTCACATGAGGTGGCCAAAGTACTGGAGTTTCAGCTTTAGCACCATTCCTTCCAGAGAAAT
>SJYQ01001926.1:0-20834 GCA_006410935.1 Redunca redunca
AAAATAAACTCTGACACTGTTTCCACTGTTTCTCCATCTATTTCCCATGGAGTGATGGGACCGGATGCCATGATCTTTGTTTTCTGAATGTTGAGCTTTAAGCCGACGTTTTTGCTCTCCTCTTTCACTTTCATCAAGAGGCTTTTTAGTTCCTCCTCACTTTCTGCCATAACGGTGGTGTCATCTGCATATCTGAGGTTATTGATAGGGACTGGAATGAAAAAGTAGGAAATCAAGAGATACCTGGAGTGACAGGCAAGTTTGGCCTTGGAGTACAGAATGAAGCAGGGCAAAGGCTCACAATTTTGCCAAGAGAAAGCACTGGTCATAGCAAACGCCCTCTTCTAACAACACAAGAGAAGACTCTACACATGGACATCACCAGATGGTCAACACCGAAATCAGGTTGATTATATTCTTTGCAGCCAAAGATGGAGAAGCTCTATACAATCAGCAAAAACAAGACTGGGAGCTGACTGTGACTCAGCTCAGGAACTCCTTATTGCCAAATTCAGACTTAAAGTGAAGAAAGTAGGGAAAACCACTAGACCATTCAGGTATGACCTAAATTAAATCCCTTACAATTATACAGTGGGAGTGACAAACAGATTCAAGGGATTAGATCTGACAGAGTGCCTGAAGAACTATGGATGGAGGTTCATGACATTGTACAGGAGGCAGGGATCAAAACCATCCCAAAGAAAAAGAAATGCAAAAAAGTTAAAATGGTTGTCTGAGGAGGCCTTACAAATAGCTGAGAAAAGAAGAGAAAGGCAAAGAGAAAAGGAAAGATATACCCATCTGAATACAGACTTGCAAAGAATAGCAAGGAGAGATAAGAAAGCTTTCTTAAGTGAATAATGCAAAGAAATAGAGGAAAACAATAGAATGAGAAACACTAGAGATCTTCTCAAGAAAATTGGAGATACCAAGGGAAAATTTCATGCAAAGATGGGCACAATAAAGGACAGAATTGGTATGGACCTAACAGAAACAGAGGATATTAAGAAGAGGTGGCAAGAATACACAGAGTAAGTAAGTAAATGTTAGTTGCTCAGTCGTGCCTGACTCTTTGCAACCCCATGGACTGCAGCCCACCAGGCTCCTCTGTCCGTGAGATTTTCCAGGCAAAGATACTGCAGTTGGTTGCTGTTTCCTTCTCCAGGGAATCTTCCCAACCCAGGAATCAAACCCAGGTCTCCTCCACTGCAGGCAGATTATTTACTGAGTGAGCTACAAGGGAAGCCCATATACACAGAAGAACTATAAAAAAAAGATCTTCACAACCCAGACAATCACGATGGTGTGATCACTCACCTAGAGCCAGACATCCTGGAATGTGAAGTCAAGTGGGCCTTAGGAAGCATCACTATGAACAAAGCTAGTGGAGGTGATGGAATTCCAGCTGAGCTATTTCAAATCCTAAAAGATGATGCTATGAAAGTGCTGCACTCAATATACCAGACAGTTTGGAAAACTCAGCAGTGGCCACAGGACTGGAAAAGATCAGTTTTCATTCCAGTCCCAAAGAAAGGCTATGCCAAAGAATGCTCAAACTACTGCACAATTGCGCTCGTCTCACACACTAGTAAACTAACGCTCAAAATTCTCCAAGCCAGGCTTCAATAGTATCTGAACTGTGAACTTCCAGATGTTCAAGCTGGATTTAGAAAAGGCAGAGGAACCAGAGATCAAATTGCCAACATTAGTTGGATCATCGAAAAAGCGAGCGAACTCCAGAAAAACATCTACTTCTGCTTCATTGACTATGCCAAAGCCTTTGCCTGTGTGGATCAAAACAAACTGGAAAATTCTTAAAGAGATGGAAATACCAGACCACCTGACCTGCCTCCTGAGAAATCTGTGTGCAGTCAGAAAGCAACAGTTAGAACCATACTTGGAACAACAGACTGGTTCCAAATCGGGAAAGGGGTATGTCAAGGCTGTATATTGTCACCCTGATTATTTAGCTTATATGCAGAGTACATCATGAGAAATGCTGGGCTGGATGAAGCACAACCTGGAATCAAGATTGTTGGGAGAAATATCAATAACCTCAGGTATGCAGATGACACCACCCTTATGGCAGAAAGTGAAGAAGAACTAAAGAGCCTCTTGATGAAAGTGAAAGAGGAGAGTTGGTTTAAAACTCAACATTCAGAAAACTAAGATCATGGCATCTGGGCCCATCACTTCATGGCAAATAGATGGGTAAACAATGGAAACAGTGACACAGTTTATTGGGGAGGCTCCAAAATCACTGCAGATGGTGACTGTACCCATGAAATTAAAAGACACTTGCTTCTTGGAAGAAAAGCTATGACCAACCTAGACAGCATATTAAAAAGCAGAGACAATACTTTGCCAGCAAAGGTCCATCTAGTCAAGGCTATTTTTTTTTTTCCAGTAGTCATGTATGGATGTGAGAGTTGAACTATAAAGAAAGCTGAGCACCAAAGAATTGATGCTTTTCAACTGTGGTTTTGGAGAAGACTCTTGAGAGTCCCTTGAACTGCAAGGAGATTGGACTAGTCCATGCTAAAGGAAATCAGTCCTAAATATTCACTGAAAGGACTGATGTTGAAAATGAAACTCCAATACTTTGGCCACCTAATGGGAAGAACTGACTCATTCAAAAGACCCTAATTCTGGGAAAGATTGAAGGCAGGAAGAGAAGGGGACAATAGAAGGTGAGATGGTTGGATGGCAATACCAACTTGCTGGACATGAGTCTGAGCAAATTCCAGGAGTTGGTGATGGACAGGGAGGCCTGGTGTGCTGCAGTCCATGGGGTCACAAAGAGTCAGACAAAACTGAGCGACTAAACTGAAAGCCTTTGAATGTGTGGATCACAACAAACTGTGGAAAATTCCTAAAGAGGTGGAATACCAGACCACCTTACTTGCCTCCTGTGAAACCAATATGCAGGTCAAGAAGCAACAGTTAGAACCATACATGGAACAATGGACTGGGAAATTCCTAATCAGGAGATTGGAATTCCAAATTGGGAAGGAAGTTCCAAATTGGGAAAGGAATACGTCAAGGCTGTATATTGTCACCCTGCTTATTTAACTTATATGCAGAGTACATCATGCGAAATGCCAGGCTGGATGAAGCACAAGCTGGAATCAAGATTGCCAGGGGAAATATCAATAACTTCAGATATGCAGGTGACACCACCCTTATGGCAGAAAGCAAAGAGGAACTAAAGAGCCTTTTGACAAAGGTGAAAGAGGAGCATGGAAAAGCTGGCTTAAAACTCAACATTCAGAAAACTAAGCTTATGGCATCCAGTTCAATCACTTCATGGCAAATAGAAGGGGGAAAAGTAGAAACAGTGACAGATTTTATTTTCTTCAGCTCCAAAATCACTGCATATGGTGACTGAACCATGAAAGTAAAAGAGGCTTGTTCCTTGGAAGAAGTTATGACAGACCTAGACAGCATATTATATATATTATATATATGTATATTATGTATAATATACATATATATGTATATATAATATACATGTATTATAAGGGACTGAAATGGCAAAGTAGTAAGTCAAGAAATATCTGGAGTAACAGGCAAGTTTGGCCTTGGAGTACAGAATGAAGCAGGGCAAAGGCTAACAGAGTTCTGCCAAGAGAACTCACTGGTTGTAGCAAACACCCTCTTCCAACAACAGAAAAGAAGACTCTACACATGGACACCACCAGACGGTCAACACTGAAATCAGATTGATTATATTCTTTGCAGCCAATGATGGAGAAGCTCTATACAGTCAGGAAAAACAAGACTGGGAGCTGACCGTGACTCAGCTCAGGAACTCCTTATTGCCAAATTCAGACTTAAAGTGAAGAAATTAGGGAAAACCACTAGACCATTCAGGTATGACCTAAATCAAATCCCTAACGATTATACAGTGGAAGTGAGAAAAGATTTAAGGGACTAGATCTGATAGACAGAGTGCCTGATGAACAATGAATGGAGGTTTGTGACATTGTATAGGAGGCAGGGATCAAGACCATCCCCAAGAAAAAGAAATGCAAAAAAGCAAAATGGCTGTCTGAGGAGGCCTTACAAATAGCTGTGAAAAGAAGAGAAGTGAAAAGCAAAGGAGAAAATGAAAGATATACACATTTGAATGCAGAGTTCCAAAGAATAGCTAGGAGACATAAGAAAGCCTTCCTCAGTGATGGCTTAAAGCTCAACATTCAGAAAACTAAGATCATGGCATCTGGTCCCATCACTTCATGGCAAATAGATGTGGAAACAGTGACAGACTTTATTTTGGGGGGCTCCAAAATCACTGCACATGGTGACTGCAGCTGTGAAATAAAAAGATGCTTACTCCGTGGAAGAAAAGTTATGACCAACCTAGACAGCATACTGAAAAGCAGAGACATTACTTTGCCAACAAAGGTCCGTCTACTCAAGGCTATGGTTTTTTCAGTGGTCATGTATGGATGCGAGAGTTGGACTGTGAAGAAAGTTGAGTGCCGAAGAATTGATGCTTTTGAACTGTGGTGTTGGAGAAGACTCTTGAGAGTCCCTTGAACTTCAAGGAGATCCAACCAGTCCATGCTAAAGAAAATCAGTCCTGAATGTTCATTGAAAGGACTGATGTTGAAAATGAAACTCCAACACTTTGACCACCTGATGCAAAGAACTGAGTCATTTGAAAAGACCCTGATACTAGGAAAGATTGAAGGCAGGAAGAGAAGGGAAGGACAGAGGATGAGATGTTTGGATGGCATCATCTACTCAATGGACATGAGTTTGAGTCAACTCTGGGAATTAGTGATGGACAGGGAGGCTTGGCATGCTGCACTCCATGGGGTCACAAAGAGTTGGGCACAATTGAGCGACTGAACTGAACTGACTGAACTGACTGAGACAGCATATTAAAAAGTGGAGACAGCATATTAAAAAGTGGAGACATCACTTTGCTGACAAAGGTCTGTATAGTCAAAGCTATGGTTTTTCCAGTATGTATAGATGTGTGAGTTGAACCATAAAGAAGGCTGAAGGCTGAAGAATTGATGGTTTTGAATTGTAGTGCTGGAGAAGACTCTTGAGAGTCCCTTGGACAACAAGGAGAACAGACCAGTCAGTCCTAAAGTAAATCAACTCCGAATATTTATTGAAAGGACTGATGCTGAAGTTGAAGCTCCAATAGTTTGGCCACCTGATGAAGAAGTTGACTTAGTGGAAAAGACTCTGATGCTGGGAAAGATTGATGGCAAAAGGAGAAGGGAGAAGCAGAGGACAAGATGGTTGGATACCATCACCAACTCTATGGACATGAACTTGAGCACATTCTGGGAGATAGTGAAGGATGGGAAGCCTGGCATGCTGCACTCCGTGGGGTGGCAAAGAATCAGACATTGACTTATTGACTGAACAATAACAACAGCAAGACTTGGCCATTCTGCAGCTGGTCAAGGAATTACAATCTTGGATGGGGGGAGATTACCAGGTTATTGGCATATTTTCATACCTCATTTGGCACTAATGAGGCCAATAGTCTCTATTATTTGTGCTTCTAGGCACTAATAATATTTGGCACTAATAAGAGTCTTTACACTCTCTAAAAGGGACAAAGATGGAAATGAGACTGCCCCACTATAACTTGCAGCAATGATCCCTGAGCTATATCCTTGGTTTCATTGGCTGAGCCACTGAGCCACTGATCAGATGAAAGGTGGACTATATCGACCCATACTACCCTTATCAGAGGGACACAACCACACATTAACCTTGCTGCTACTGCCACCAGTCTGATGCAATCCTTGGCTAGTAAAAGAGCAAATCAAACAAACAGTCACCATTAGGGGCTTGACCAAGTTGGAAAATGTGTACAAAGTCCTACTCACATAGATAGCAACCAAGGGACTGATTTCACTGGACATGATACACAAGAATAGTCAGAAGCCCATGAGATTTCATGAACATCCCATCGGCTGTATAACCCAATGGCAGCAAGATGGGTAGAAAGAGCCAATATAGTATATTAACACATATATATGGAATTTAGAAAGATGGTAATGATGACCCTATATACAAGACAGCAAAAGAGACACAGATGTAAAGAACAGACTTTTGGACTCTGTGGGAGAAAGCGAGGGTGGGATAATTTGAGAGAATAGCACTGAAACATGTATATTACCATATGTGATATAGATCGCTAGTCCAAGTTCGATGGATGAGACAGGGTGCTCAGGGCTGGTGCACTGGGATGACCCTGAGGGATGGGATGGGGAGGGAGGTGGGAGGGGGATTCAGGATGGGGAACACATGTACACCCATGGCTGATTCATGTCAATGTATGGCAAAAACAACAACAATATTGTAAAGTAATTGGCCTATAATTAAAATAAATTAATTTTTTTAAAAAAAGAAGAGAAACCAAAAAAAAAAAAAAAAGAGAGTTACTTGGTTACTGAAAGAGCAGTGAAGACGATCTCTCTGGACAAGTCTTTATGAGAATGGTCTTCACAATCTAACCTGGATGTTAGAAGCCGTCCATCAATGAAACACGGCAACCTACAGCAGGCTATACACCAGTTTATGCGACACTGACTGTACCTGCTCTGTCAGCTCGGGCCTTAAAGTTATAAGACTTAGAAGGAGTACTGAGACCCATTTAGCATGCTATGGATATTATCCTAAGAATGCCCCAAGACTTCCCACCTTGGAGACTATCTTAGATTGGAGACTTAGATGGTATCTCCCTCCCAGGTGGCTTGACATCCTTATACCTTTGTAGGAAGGGCCAGCCCCTGGCATAGTATTTCCTCAAACTGTCTAATGGAAGCCCCACCCATAAACAAGGTGATCTCCTCCTTGAAATTAGGTGGGGGACTCAAGGAAGGTTCTTCTCATGGGTGCTACCAAAATTCCCACATATAACAGCTCCCTGCTCACTTCTGACATAAAGAGAAGACATGTCTGGCATTGTCCTCTGAGAAAAGTGCCAATGCCTGGGGTGATCCCTGTACATGGAGACCAGACTTGTATGGTGCTGTTTCTGAATGGAGAAACTCTTATCTGTCATTCTTGGTCTTTCCCTTCTGAGATTCATGCCACCTGCCTCCAACAATGCATTTCTGTTCTGGGCTACCGCTTATGCTGAAGTCCATGACTGCTCTGACTGCTAGGGGTGTGGATTGCCGCCAGTGTCTAGCACTGAAGGAATGTCATGGGTCAGTCTTCCTGTCCACCCCACAGCACGGGGACAGTGGGTTGGCAGGCAGGTAAACTCCTATTGGGAGCACTAGATGTCACCATGGCTCACGTTTTCCCCTTTGACAGTAATGATAGTATTAATAAAAAGTATTTCCTCCTCAGCTTGAACCCAGTTCCTCTAGACTTAACACTGCCTTGGTCATTATCTAGGATGGTCTGGGGTGGTTATGCGCTAAATACAACCAACTTGGACTTACTGCTCTTTTTGTAAAGAAATGTTGGAGCCAGTGTGAGGAAAGCAGGAGAGACTCCATCTTGAAGCCTGTCATCCATCTTAAAGACAGGATGTGAACTGGGTCTGAACCCTGCCCAAGAGGGAGGAAACCATTGCTAATGAAAACCAAGTCTCCTGGAGACTTCCCTCCCAATAGATGACAGAGATTGTAGTTGAGGTCCGGCTGCCCCTGTTAGATTAACCACGGAGACATCCCCCTTGATGCATGATCATTGTTCCCCTACCCTTTAACCTTAATTGTTTGTTCTCCTAGCACCTACTTGTAAAACTCAATCATATACAACAAAGAGGTTGCTAACATGTAACCAGTCATGTGGGGGAGAGGGGTATAAAACAGGGCCTCTCAGAAACATCAGGGTCCTTTTTGGGAACTGATTCCCCTTGGACCCACTGGCGTAATAAACTGTGCCTCACTGTCTTAAGTGTCCTCCGAGGTGTGTTTTGCGACTCTGGATTCTACAGCCAGAGGACAAAAATACCTGGTTGGCCAAATGTAACCATATGGAGTGGCTACCACTGTCCTCTCTTTCTTTTGTCCACCTGGTTTTTCAACTGAATGGACAAGTCAAGGAAAGAAGACTCTTAAAGCAGGGACTTTCTTATCACCTAAAGGTGTTGCCTGAATATGTGACACCAATCTTTGGCTTTATCTCCCATATGGGTGGACTTTCCCCTCTTTGTCTAGAAAGGTCTATTCTTCTTTGTCAGACACTTTCTGAAACCTGCTGACTCTCAAAACTGGGTGGAGTTATAATCTCTCCTTGTGGGGATGGCTGGTCTCCATCTTTCTCCCTCAGTATGGAGGCATTCATGGTGGCTGGCTTGCATGCTCAGTCTTGTCCAGCACTTTGCCACCCCATGGACTGTATAGCCAGCCAGGTTCTTCTGTCCATGAAGTTTTGCAGGCAAGAGTACTGGAGTGGGTTGCCATCTCCTCCTCCAGGGGAATCTATCTGGGATCGAATCCGTGTCTCCTGCATTGCAGCCAGATTCTTTACCACTGAGCCACTGCAGTGCCTATGGGCATTCACGTTAAATTAGAAACACAAGCTCTAGCCCAGCTCACCACCTTTGTATTAAATAATTCTAGATAAAGCATTTTTCTACTAAATCAGGAAACAAAATGTTCCTCATTTAGTTCCAATTTCCTAGTGGTTTTCAAAAACTATATGGCTCTGGACATTTTGACAGAGGTACGTGGGGAAACATGTCCTAATTCAACAACAATATCGTACTTACAGCCCCTCTTATCAATCTAGCATCACTGATTTATCATCTCATATAAAAAAGGCTATTAGCCATGAAGAGAACATTTCTTTTGCAGATGACTGCATCTGTTGGTTGACCTTACCAGGCAAATGTGCCATGGCCCTGCTAGGCACTCTTCCTTGTTTAACAGGGATTCTTTGTATGTTGCTGTTGTGGTACAGGCATGCAGATTACCTCCCAATATCTGGTCCCAGAGTATTCAGGAAAGAACAGTGGATAAAATTGCATGGGCCATATAGATGTCTGGGTGAAATGTGTGGCTGAACCACACTGACTCCATTTTTTTTTTCAGCTCCATCATAGGCCTGCAGTCCTGACTCCTCCCCTTTCCATGTGACTGAGCTTTCATGTACTCAGAGGGAATGCACCTGAGCCAGATCATCTCCTTATCAAATTCAACCCTTGCCTTCATCTTATATGAAAACTGAAAGAATGGTGCTTAGTTTGTCTGTTTGTTTGTCTGTTTGCTAACACAGATGGTTAATGGTCCATGAGGAATGCTAGTCATAAGACCCACAGAAGGAAAAACCCCAGATCCCATTGTATGGATGTGTTTCTGTCTTAGTATTTAGATTCTACCTTTAGTTTTGACTCTGTTAAATGCCCTCAGGAGAGCCGAGTGCAGCTGCTGATGCTCCCAGATTGTTGGGTCATCATGATCCTATGAAGGATTAGGGAAGAAAAGGATTAATGTCTAAGGAGTTACATTGCTAGCGCCAGAAGAAGGAAAAAATTATCTTTATGTTTGAGCAGACATTCCTGCCTTTGAGGAGATCTGGTTAACGTTAATGCAGATACACACTGCCCATTAGGGAGGGACCAATATGGGTGAGGAGTATGTTATATTTAAATGTTCTTGTTTCGCCTCAAGAAATAAATTTTATTCTCTAATTTCCCTGTTTTGATCATTAATCCTTCAACAGAAAACATTAGGTGATGAAATACTTGGTTCTTCAACACCAGAGTAGTTTCTTACCTGCCTTGGATCCGTCCTGTCCTACAAAGCCAGATCCCAATAGGCCAGTTTCTTCTTTCAGGAGTTTATGTGTCAATAAAGTACCAAGCCAAGGACTCATGGCTAATAATGTTATGTTGAACATGTTCAATATAACTCATGCCAATTATTGTCCAATCATCCTCCTATGGACATTATGCATGTCCAGCATTTTGCATAGAACGATACATATGATCAATAGTTTCAAGTCACTTAGACATCATTATTTTACTAGCAAGTTTGGATATGCAGCAAAAATCACAATAGTCCTCCATAAGTGATACAGAACATAATCAGTATAACCAACAACAACATTAAAGTCAAGCTGAGATTTAAGCCATGAATCTCCAGAACTGAACCATTTACCCAGATGTAACCTAGACTAGGAAGGGGATCCAGGATCCCTTAATGCAGAAATTTAATTTTCCATGTGATGAAAACTAAATGAAAATTTAATTTTGGTATGAAATTACAAAATTCAGTCTGGATTGTAGTACAGGTTCCTCCTTGCCAAGTGGTTAAAATGCCAAGATGTATTTGGTTTCATAACTTTGCTTTCCTTACCATAAGACTTCAGAATTAAACAAACTAAGGGAAAAGTTAGTTAAATGAATGCAGTGAACAATACAGAGATATATGCTAACATAGAAACATTCTACAGGCTATATATGTTGTCGATCATCTTGACTGTTGCACAAACACTGTGTGTGTACCTTTAGCAGTGCAATTTAGCAAGCAGTGGTACATGTCATCAGTAACTTGAATAGCTATGAAAATGATAATAATACAATGAAAATAATAATCATCTATACAATAAAGTGAGAAAAATTACCTAGTCCTGCAGGGAGCCGACTAAACAGATTATCAAAAGGGTCTGGGTTTTTGTTTTGTTTGCTTTTTACTCTTATAACCATTTTGCTTTTTGGAAATTTTATCTAGGAATATCTCTACTTCTGCAAAGGTATTGATATAAATGCCACAAGTCAGGTGAGCAACAGGAGAAACAACTCCTTGGTTACCTCTTAGAAAATCAAAAGTAACTGTATTATCCAGTACTACTTGGGTTAAGGAATTGAGGGATGTCCAATAGATTTGCAGTCTCTTCAGCTGTTTGACAAATGATGGCTGATAGATTTACAATCATATCTCTATTTATACTCCTGCACCAGGAATCAAGATTCTGAAAAGACTTTGCTACCATAACATGGGTCTCTTGATTCCTTAATGGAGAGAGAAAGGTGGTCCAGCTGTCTCTTTTGTATAGACATATGGCATCCCACTCCAGTACTCTTGCCTGGAAAATCTCATGGATGGAGGAACCTGGTAGGCTGCAGTCCATGGGGTCGCTAGGAGTCAAATACGACTGAGCGACTTCACTTTCACTTTTCACTTTCATGCACTGGAGAAGGAAGTGGCAACCCACTCCAGTGTTCTTGCCTGGAGAATCCCAGGGCCGGGGAAGCCTGGTGGGCTGCCGTCTCTAGGGTCGCAGAGTCGGACACGACTGAAGTGACTTAGCAGCAGCAGCCCAATAAGCATAAACCTTCTAACTGCCAGCAATTAGGATATTTATGTGCCCATTCATGGGAAGGTGGGTCAATTCCAACGCCACATGTGAAGGCAAAACCTGAAGGAGCTAAAGTCATCCTTCCAAGAGAGCTCTCATTGATACATTCATCAATAGGAAGTGCTGCTAACGTGGTATTAAACCATAGGTCACTTCTCTTGCAGATTTTCCAAGAGCCATCTGTGTGTTATTGGACATAAGAGAGTTTCTGGCACAAATTACTTGTCTTTTTGTCTTCAGGACATTCGTTAATTAAGTAAGAGATGGAGCAAAAAGGTCCTGGGCTAAGCTGTGCTCAGTCTCAAGGGCCACGGATAGTATCAGACAAGGGATGGATATATTACTAGGCTGGGGAATCTGAACCTGAAAGGCCAGGAGGAGGTGGATCCAAGTAAGTGATAACATTAGGGATATCTGAAAATTCCGTGACAGGAATTATGAGGGGCCTGTATCAGTCTTGTATTGACTGAGGAATTTGATGACAAATCTGACAGTTGGTTAAATGACCCGCAGTAGCTATTCTCTGTGACAACTTTACTGAAGAACTAACTCTCTTTCCATTCTAAACACTGGGGCAAAAGGATAGCTAGAGGTAAAGCAGTAACCGGAGAAGGCAATGGCGACCCACTCCAGTACTCTCGCCTGGAAAATCCCATGGGCGGAGGAGCCTGATGGGCTGCAGTCCATGGGGTCGCTAAGAGTCGGACACGACTGAGCGACTTCACTTTCACTCTTCACTTTCATGCATTGGAGAAGGACATGGCAACCCACCCCAATGTTCTTGCCTGGAGAATCCCAGGGACAGAGGAGCCTGGTGGGCTGCCGTCCATGGGGTCGTACAGTCGGACAAGACTGAAGCGACTTAGCAGTGGCAGCAAAACAGTAACCCTCACTGTTGACAGAGAGACAGACAGTTGGTAAACAGTACAACTGAACTATAGGATGAGTCCAACAGGGCTGGTCTGGATTCTTGGGTTACCTGTCTCCTGCTGTTACTGACTTCTCATGCCAGCTTGGTGATGCTCGTCTGAGTCAAAGCCAGGTGTGAGAAACAGAGTTCACAGTCCATGTAGGAGCAGAAGCCCTTGTTAAAATTGAGAGATAGAAACCCAGGGTTCACTCCTTTGAGCATTACAACACAGGGATTAGTTAATAATACCTGATAGGGCCCTTTCCAACACAGCTGCAAATAATCTTGTATTTGATACCTTTTCCAATAGACAAAAGTCTCCAGGTTGCAACCCATGATCCATAAGGTCTTCATCTCCCAGAAGCTAGCTGTGAAAGGAATTAGTTCCCAGCTTTTCATTTTCTTTAAATGCCTTAAGAAATCAGACAACAATGCAGCATATCATCACTCTTATACAATCCTGGCTTGTACATGCCTTCATCTGGTGCATTGATCACCCAGTGGTTATTTCAAAAGGAGACAATTGACGCTTGCCAAAAGGAGTGGACCTAAGGTTGAGAAGCACCAACAGAAGAGCTTTGGCCATGAAGATGAAAAGCCCCTGAGAGTTTTTTGCCAGTTGAGTTTTGATAGTCAGTTAGTGCTTTCTATCAATCATGAATACTGGGGGTGATAAGCACAGTGAAAATGCTCTTATTGACCAGACATCACAAATTGATTTCATTATTTATCTGACAAAGTAAATTTCTTTGTCCCTATGCAACTCAGAAGGAATTCTCCAAATAAGACTTAGTCTTTTTAATAGTGATTTACCTGCTATTAATGTTGCTCTCTTTCAAAGAACTGCTTCTACCCAGCGTGGAAATATTGCCAAGATACATTTGCATCATTGAGATGGAGGCATTTGGACAAAATCCAACTGCCATACCTCAAAGGTTTCCTTAAGAAGGGCTAAGTGGTATTGAAATGCATGAAACAGTTTTCTGGGGTTGTATTTCAGGTAAATAGTGCATTGACATATGCTCTGTGAGCCAGTGTGGGGAAGGGAGTCCAAAAACGCTGTTTTCCCCACAAAATCATTTTTTCAAGAACCCTATGGGTCAGGGAGTGCACTGCTGGAGTAAAGGCAATTGAACCCCTATAGACACTATAAGTCTCTTATTTGGTCCAAAACATATTTGTGAAGTGGGGTTAAGAAATCCTCCTTTCTTCTGCATTTGCTTCTCACCTTCTGAGGCTACTTCTCGAGCCTGTAGAAGAAGTTTCTTGACAGTTTTATCCAGGTTAGGTTTGAGTAGCGGACATTCTCAGAACTGGCTAGAAACAGAACTTACAACAGGTTGTTTGGCTGCTGCCTCAGTGGATTGATTCCCTTTGGGCTCTAGTGAAGCAGATTTGAAATGTCTAGGTATTTTAATAATGGCCTTTTTTTTTTAAGGCATTTGTATACAGTCTAATGGAGAAGTATAGAGTCTAATGGAGAAGGCAATGGCACCCCACTCCAGAACTCTTGCCTGGAGAATGCCATGGATGGAGGAGCCTGGTAGGCTGCAGTCCATGGGGTTGCTGGGAGTCAGACACGACTGAGTGACTTCACTTTGACTTTTCACTTTCATGCATTGGAGAAGGAAATGGCAACCCACTCCAGTATTCTTGCCTGGAGAATCCCAGGGATGGGAGAGCCTGGTGAGCTGCTGTCTATGGGGTTGCACAGAGTCGGACATGACTGAAGCAACTTAGCAGCAGCAGCAGCATAGAGTCTATTAATTCTATTTTCCCATTCTTTATGGGTTTTCCTAATGACATAAAACCCTCTCTTATTACAGAGCATTCCAAATCGTGTCACTTTGAAAGCATTGCAGCTGTCATCGTACACATTTGCTGTTTGGTCCTTAGTTCGTTGACAGTCTCTGATCAGAGCAATGAGTTCAGCTTGCTATGCTGAGTTTGCTTCTGATAGATGAGAGCTCCCAGCTGCATCTACAATTAATGTTATTAACACAGACCCAGCTCAGTATTGTCCCTGCTCTTCCTTTAAGTAAGATCCATCTGTAAACCAAACTAAATCAGCATGAATAATAGGGTTTTCCTGAAAATCATTCCTAGAAACAAGAAAATAATCAGTAAAGTGTAATTATGGTTGTTGTCTTCTTGGCGTTATGGGGGTAAAGTCGTGGGGTTCAGATTATTGCACTGCAGCCAAAGTAATATGAGGTGAAGAAAGCAGCAATATCTTGTAAGAGGCCAACTTACAGAACAGCATTGACTGTGATGAGAATTCAAGAGACTCGGGTGCGGAACATAGTCAAAGCCGAGGTCCCATCACTGTTTATTCAGTCCCTTGCATTGGCGAGCTGTCCCTGAAATATTAATAGTTCTCAGACAGGATGAGAGTCCTCTCCCTAGGAATCTAATTGACGACTATAGCATCCTCCCAGGAGATGTTGATCACCATGACTCTCTATCAATATCCCTAAGACACTTCCTTTCTCTTCCTGTAAAGAGAGAAAAAACTGTAAATTGTAATCAGAATGGCCTGATGCCACAGCTCAGTTAACATGGACTTCAAACTCCTATGGCTTTTTTCTCCTTCTGTTGTTCTTCAATTGGGTCATGTCCACTGGACTTAAGCAGTGCGTATAAAGGTTGGACAATACGTTAAAAATTAAGTACCCAATTCCTACAACATCAGTCAGACCCAGAAATCCCCTCAATTGTTTTTCTGGGTGGGGGTGGGGAGAGTGATGAGAAAATTAAAGTTATTTTAATTTTTTTGGTTTCGATCAACAGTCCTTCCTGAGATATTAAGTGGCCCATATATTTTACAGTAGGTAAGTAAAGTTGGAGTTTATCTTTTGACAACTGTGTCCCTGAGAAGGGGCTTCCCAGGTGGTTCAGTGGTAAAGAATCTGCCTAGCAATGCAGGAGACACAGGAACTACAGGTTCAATCCCTGGGTTGGGAAGATCCCCTGAAGGAGTAAATGACAACCAACTCAAGTATTCTTGCCTAGAGAATCCCATGGACAGCAGAGCCTAGAGGACTACAGTCCATATCGTCACAGAGAGTTGGACATGAATGAAGCGAATGAGCATGCATGCATGCACGTCCCTTAGAAGCTAACTTGTGTAACCAATGGATAGTATCTTTTTGAGAATCCAGTTCAGTTTTAGAGCATAATATCAAATTGTCTATGTATTGGATTAAAGTATAACCACCAGGAAAGTCTACATCAGTTAAATCAGCTTTAAGCATTTGAGAAAAGTAAGTGGGGTTCTAACTGGTAGCCTTGTGCATAGCTGTCCAGGTATATTAATGATTTTCCCACATGAAGACAAAAAGTCATGTGATTGTCCTTCTCTACTGGGATGCTAAAGAAGGCACTGCTTTTAGTAGTAATGACTGAGAGTAAAGTGCGTGGATTTGGGACCAAAGGATGTCTAGGAATTGCAATATTATTTATTGCTCAGAGATCTTGAACAAATCTCCAGCCTTTTCCATTCAGCTATCTTGCTTGCAGGGTAGGCATGTTTCAAGGACTAGTACAGGGGATTACTTTTTAAAAGAAATTCCTGAATAACAGGCGATGGCATAAAATCTATGTTTTGAAGCAGGACAAGAAAATTTAACTGTAACATAGTCTCTGTCCATTTTGTGCCTTTCCTAATGGGCAATGTGAATCTGTATTTTACATTAACCAGACCTCCTTAAAGGCAGGAACGTCTGCTCAACTATAAAGATCATTTCTTTTCCTTCTTCTGACATAGCAATGTACCTCCAGAGAAGATTCATTTTTCCTTTCCTAATCCTGTTAAGGGTTGTGGTGACTGCTTGTCCTGTATGTAAAGATCTGCTTTATGTAACTTTGGTGAACCTTATATAAAACGTCAGTGTGTCATTTTAATGTATGACCCTTTGTCTTAAATGTGTATATAACGGTGCCTTTGACTTCTAACAGGTGGAACAATTCTCTGCGTTTTCCGAAAGACTGTCTCCTGGGTTATAATCCTCAGGTTGGCTCAAATAAAATTCTCTATTTCTACTTAAGACCAATATTGATTACTTTTTTGTTGACATTTGCTGGGTATAGTTAGTAGGATATCAGAGACTCCCACCTGAGTCTACTCTAAACCAGCGCTCAAGCCAGCACTGGCCCTTTGAGTCCCTCTGGCTTTTTGGTATTTCTCAGATGGTTTGGAATTCTCCTGATATTCGGACCTCATCGATTTGCATGATGATCCTGAATTTTATCCCATCTGTTGAAATTTTAGGACTTGTAGTCTTAACAGGGTACCAGTACATTTCCAGGTAAAAGGGACCAAGGGGAAATTTCCTAGGCAATGGCCTAGATGGAAGTTCCTAGAAAGGAAAAGCCAAGAAGGAAATTTAGAGTGAACTGGGTTAGCTAGTCCTTTTTAATTTGGCTCAAGTCTGAAAGATTTTGTATAAATGGTCTTCAGCTCCGAAGGAAAGGGACATTTCTCTGGTGACTGAGAACCTAGCAGAAGTGTCTGAGGTGCTGGGTTCAGATGCTCAGTGTGTCCGACTCATTGAGACCCCATGGCCTGTAGCCCGCCATGCTCCTCTGCCCATGGGATTCTCCCAGCAAGAATACTGGAGTAGGGTGCCATGCCCTTCTCCAGGGGATCTTCCTGACCCAGGGGTCGAATCCACTTCTCTGACATCTCCTGCATTGGCAGGTGGATTCTTTACCACTAGTGCCACCTGAGTACTAGAGATTGTGACTACACAATAAAAAACTAAACAAAAAATAAAGGGCGGGGGGTGGGAATTGTGCTTTTAAAGCCGACCAACTCCCAGATGGGCAGCCACCCACTGGAACTTGGCAGGCTTCATGTGCAATATATATGGAGCCAGTATTTGTAAGAACTGGGTAAAATGGGAAGAGCTAAAGAAAAATAATTTAACTCCAAATGGCCCAAATGGGAAACTTACCAAAATTAGTGTACTTGTGTGCCCAGTTGGAAAACGTTGGCTATAAAATTATATAGACAAGATGGGAAGCATCCTTCAATCGGTACTTTGAAGCTTTGAAGCATGGTAATGAAAAAATGGCATCTTTACAGGAAACTAACTGAAAACTATCAGAAATAGTTGTTGTTAGAGAAAAGCTCAGGAGTTACCCTATCCCTTCCTTTACCTCCTTCCCCTCCTTTCTGAACTTTAGGTGTCCATGGGGGTGTGCTCAGTCATGTTCAACTCTTTGGGACCCCATGGACTGTAGCCCACCAGGCTCCTCTGTGCATGGGATTTTACAGGCAAGAATCTGCAGTGGGATGCCATTTCCTCATCCAGGGGATCCCTCTCCTTTCTGAATGTCCACATCTCGATTTGTCTGCTCTACCTCTTCTGTAAACTCCAAAGGAGAGATGAACTGGACCCCAGGGATTAAATGTTGAGAGCCCTCAAATCATTACAACTTCCTTTAAAGAGAAGCTTCTTGAAGAGGTGAGCCTGCGCTAACTTCTACTACCTCGACTAGCACTGAACTTAAATTTAACTAAGACTTTCCCAGGCCCTTTACAAGATCCTTAGGGTTTATTTATTTAGTTATTTTAATTTTTATTTATGTTTTTGGGGGTGCCACACCATGTGGCATGTGAGATCTTAGTTCTCAGACCAGGGATCGAACCCATATCCCCTGCATTGAAAGCATGGAGTCTTAACCACTGGACTGCCAGGAAAGTCCCCTTTTAGGATTTTTATGAGAATTCATTCTGTAAGGACACGTGAGCCAAGATACTCAGATCTGTAATAACTTGAGCATTTGCTAGTATCCAATCGATCCCTGGGTCCATTCGATCCCCTAGAGAAGGAAATGGCAACCCACTCCAGTATTCCAGCATGGGAAATCCGATGGACAGAGGAGCCTGGCAGGCTCCAGCCCAAAGCGTTGCAAAGAGTCAGACACAGCTGAGCAACTGAGTGTGCACGAACAAAAGTATGGCTATAAAAGGCAGAGTGGAAGTCAGCTGTAGAAGACTTTCACAAGCCTGCGGACGTTCACAGGCGTCAAGAACGTGCTTGTAACTTGTAACGAATAGTCCCCCAAATTTTTACTGAGAAAACTGAGTGGACAGTGGTTCACCAATGTAAACAAAAGCCCAAAGAAAATATTTTTCATTACTTTGAGAGGTCAGAGAAAAACCTTCCAACATGACTCTGTAATGGCCCCTGAAAGTTTTCAAAATCATCAAAATGATCCAATTCTAAATTCAATCTTTAAGGGGGATTAGATGAAAAAAATAGCAAAGCTAATTTAAAAATGTCAATCGGACTGGGGCCACAGTACATGCTAGTGTATTAGTGGCCCTATTAAAACATTGTTTTCTAACCCTGGCCCAAAGCAAAGTACCCACATTTGTTTTTATTGAAAAAAGTCTGATCTCTTCAAATGAGAATGCTATAAGTTTAAACAGAACTTGAACCAAAGCAAAACTAAAAAGGACTAGGGGTGCTTTGATGATTATGAGAAGGAATTTCCCCCTGCTCCTCACTAATAGTGAAAGTCACTCAGTTGTGTCTGACTCTTTGCAACCCCATGGATTATACAGTCCATGGAATTCTCTAGGCCAGAGTACTGGAGTGTGTAGTCTTTCCCTTTTCCAGGGGATCTTCCCAATCCAAAGATTGAACCCAGGTCTCCTGCATTGCAGGTGGATTCTTTACCAGCTGAGCCAAGGCTCCTCACCAATACCTTAGGGGAAATGGAAACACCAGCTGGGGGGAAATTTAAAGGCCCTTGTAGATACTGGGGTTACAGTCCCTGTTCTTCACCCTGCCCTATTCATTGCCCTCTCCCTCGGAATAGACAGTCAAGTCAAATATTAATAGTAGGGGTTTCTGATGTACCTATGCAAATTTTAAAATCAGAATCGATAAGCATTTGAATAGAAATTACCACAGTGAAACTTGTGTTTCTCCTAGTAAAATGTACCCCAATTCATTTGACAGGAAGAGAACTTTTAGGAGCCAACAATATTCATACTGCCTTTTCACAAAAAGGGGAAATGATTCTAGATTTAGAAATTTTAATGTTGAACAAAATCTAGTTACTGAGAGATAGATGGTTATAAAATCAGTGACTCAAACAGACCAAGAAAAACTAATGACCTGTTATTGCCAGCACCTAAAGAATTAGGTATTGAAATATTTAAAATGGCCACTCCTATCAAGGGGACTGTTGACAGCTCCAAGCCTCTACCTGATATTTGACAATATCACTTAAATGAGAGGCATTAAATGCAACAACCTATTATTCAGGGATTTCTTAAGGAGGGACTTACAGTTCCCCGTATGAGACCTTGTAACATACTGATCTTACCAGTGAAACAAAGTCTCACCCACGGAGCTGACACGATGCCTGAGACTTTTTCCCAACTGGGACTCCAGATGTGCTGTTACATGAGTCTTCCCAGAGCTGTTTAAGTCTGGTTGTTGGTCAAAACCCAGTTTGATGATGTATCCTCTGCTCTTTCTATTTCTCTTTTCTTTTAATGTTAGTATATTGAAAGTAAGCTAGATAATTCTCTGATAAATATTTGTATTATTTCTTTGCATATAACGGCTTCCCCGATGGCTCAGCAGTAAAGAATCAGCCTTCAATACAGGAGACACAGGAGACGCAATTTCAATCCCTGGATTGGGAAGATCCCCTGGAGAAGAAAATGGCAACCCACTCTGATATCCTTGCCTGGAAAACCCAGTGAACATAGGAGCCTGGTGGGCTTCAGTCCAAAAGGTCGAAAAGAGTCGGACATAACTAAGCACGCAGGCAGGTACCAGTGAAAAAGGAAAATGGGAAAGGTTGGAGGTTAGTTCAAGATCTGAAAGCTATAAATAATACTGTGATTCCTGCACATCTTCTGGTCCCAAATCCACATACGTTCTTCTCAGCCATTCCAGCTGATAACAGCTATTCTTCATAATTGATTTATGCGGTGCCTTCTCCACTAGTATGGAGAATAATTCAGTTCAGTTCAGTCACTCAGCCATGTCAGACTCTTTTGTGACCCTGTGGACTGCAGCACATCAGGCCTCCCTGTCCATCACCAACTCCTGAAGTTTACCCAAACTCATGTCCATTGAGTCGGTGATGCCATCCAACCATCTCATGCTCTGTCCCCTTCTTCTCCTGCCTTCAATATTTCCCAGCATCAGGGTCTTTTCCAATGAGTCAACTCTTTGCATCAGGTGGCCAAAGTACTGGAGTTTCAGCTTTAGCATCAGTCCTTCCAAAGAACTGATTAACTTTAGAATGGACTGGTTGGATCTCCTTGCAGTCCAAGGGACTCTCAAGAGTCTTCTCCAACACCACAGTTCAAAAGCATCAATTCTTCAGTGCTCAGCCTTCTTCACAGTCCAACTCTCACATCGACACATGACCACTGGAAAAACCATAGCCTTGACTAGACGGACCTTAGTCGGCGAAGTAATGTCTCTGCTTTTCAATATGCTATCTAGGTTGGTCATAACTTTCCTTCCAAGGAGTAAGCACCTTTTAATTTCATGGCTGCAGTCACTACCTGCAGTGATTTTGGAGCCCCAAAAATAGTCTGCCACTGTTTCCACTGTTTCCCTATCTATTTCCATGAAGTGATGGGACC
>SJYQ01001926.1:20989-47379 GCA_006410935.1 Redunca redunca
GGGGGGGGGGGGGGGGGGGGGGGGGGGGGGGGGGGGGGGGGGGGGGGGGGGGGGGGGGGGGGGGGGGGGGGGGGGGGGGGGGGGGGGCGGGGGGGGGGGGGGGGGGGGGGCGGCGCTACAGGGATTTTTCCTGATTGGTCGGGCTACACTGCCTGCAGGAGTTCCCAGTGCCTCAGCTTTCCTAGAGACTGAACCTCAGGCCTAGCCTGCCCCTTAGAGCCTGTCCTGGCTCCAGTTTGGTCCTAACAAAGCCTGCCTTGGAGAATTTTGAGCAGTGGAGAATAGTCAATATCTTTTTGCCTTCACATGGGGTGATCATCAATATACCTGGACAGTTATGCCACAGGGCTATAGTGAGAGCCCCACTTTCTTTTCTCAAATGCTTAAAGCTGATGTAGGCGTCCCTGATGGCTCCACTTGAATTCAGTGTGTAGATGATTTGTTTTAATGTTCTAAAACTGAATTGAATTCTCAAAAAGACACCATATCTGTTACTACAAGTAGCTTCTAAAGGACAAAAGTTGTCTAAAAATAAACTCCGATGTGTCCACCTATTGTAAAACTTTGGGCCATGGAAAGACTATTAATCAACTCCAAAATAACTAACAGGATTTTAGCTTGCTTAATTCCCCAAAGAAATAATTGAGGGGCTTTCCGAGTCTGACTGAATACTGTAGCAATCAGGTACCTAATTTTCCACTTGCTTCTCAACCTTCATATGCATCACTTAAGCCCAACCAGCCTGATCTGATTGAATGGGTGCTGAAAGGAAAAGAGACCATGAACACTTTAAAATCCATCTTAACTCAGGCACAGGCTTTGGGTTGCACTAATTATAACTTGCCTTGTTCTCTTTGTACTTGAAGAAAAGGAACTGTTTTAGGTGTATTACTCAGAAACATGGTGATCAACATTGACCCAAGGATATTAGAGTCAACAATCAGACTTGTCAGGAAAAGGACTTCTACTTTGCATGAAGGCTATTTCAGCAAAGGCTTTGTTATGTAAGATTATTGAAGAAATAATAATGAGGTCTCCTTTGTTTATATTCCACCCTCAACTGAGTCTTCTCTAAGCTCTCACAGACAGTCAGCATTGTTCTGTAAGCTGACTAGCTTCTTATGAACTATTGTTGCTTTCTGTACCTAATGTTACCTTTGTTCAATGTAACAATCTTTTTTTTTGAGTGTCCCTGGATGGGCATGAACTACAATGTAATAGTCTTAATCCTGCAACCTTGCTTTCAGCACCACAGGAAGAAAACCACCAGGACTGCATTTTCTTTCTTTCCTTATTTATTTGGCTGCATCAGGTCTTAGTTGCAGCACACAGTATCTTTGTTGTGATATGTGGCTCTTTCCTTGCAGTGCATGGACTCTCCAGTTGCAAGGCATGGGCTCCAGAACATGTGGGCTTCAATAGTTGTGGGGCAGGGGTTTAATTGCTCCAGGGCATGTGGGATCTTAGTTCCCCAACCAGGGATGGAACCCGTGTCCCCCGCATTGCATGTTGGATTCTTAACCACTAGACCACCAGGGAAATTCCGACTGCATTTTATCAACAGACTAAATTCTTGTTCCAGGTATGACTTACAAGAAATTCCTATTAATAATGTTGATTTCGGAGTAGGCAATGGCACCCCACTCCACTACTCTTGCCTGGAAAATCCCATGGATGGAGGAGCCTGGAAGGCTGCAGTCCATGGGGTTCCTGAGGGTCGGACACGACTTCACGACTTCACTTTCACTTTTCACTTTTCACTTTCATGCATTGGAGAAGGAAATGGCCACCCACTCCAGTGTTCTTGCCTGGAGAATCCCAGGGATGGGGGAGCCTGGTGGGCTGCCGTCTATGGGGTCGCACAGAGTCAGACACGACTGAAGTGACTTAGCAATAGCAATGTTGATTTAATTTGGTTTACAGAAGGACCCTACTTAAAGGATGAACAGGGACATTAGTGAACTGGATATGCAATGACATACACAGGGAACATAATTGAAAGCTCTTATTTACCAGCAACAAAGTTGGCACAGCAAGCGGAATTAATTGCCTTAACCCAAGCTTGTCAACTAGCTCAAACCCAGATAGTAAATACATATATACTGGCTGTTGTTATGCTTTTGGAGTGGCACATAACATTGGATGCAATGGAAATGAGGGCTTTTAACCTCTTCCAGACAGCCTATAAAAACAGGTTGCAGTTATTAAATGCTACACAACTACTAAAACAGTTGGCAATTATTAAAATACCGGGACATCCCAAATCTGACACTAAGGAAGTTAAAGGAAATTAGCCTGCTGACGCTGCACATGGACAACTTTAAAAATTCCTCCTGTTCAGCTTTGAGAATGTCCACTGCCCTCTGTGAACCCTCCTAACCCAGGGAGAGTTTCTTCCACAGGCTTAAGAAATCAACACTAAAGAAAATAAACAGATATGGCAACAAAAAAGGGGGAATATTTTACCCCATCACACAAATATGGTTTGGACCTGATTTTAAAAAAGACCCTGATAGTGCTTGTAAGAGTACAATGGCCATTACTGCAGCGTGCATTTTCTTTAATTCATTGGGCAACTGAGAGGCAGTTTCATGGGGAAAACAACCGTTTTGGAAACTTTCTGCCAAGAAGACTTGTAAAGTACGAACTCGCTGTAGTCTATGCCTAAATATAATCCCAGAAAACCACTACATGGGTCAGAAGGCCACGTTCCCCTTCCTAAGGGACCCTTTGAAGTATGGCCATTTATATCTCAAGGATATAAATATATCTTGGTGATGATCTGTATGTTTTCACACTGGGTTGAAGCTTTCCCTGCAGGAGAGCAAGTGTTAGACCCTGCGGTCTCCGCCCGGGCTTCGCCGTCGCAAAGATCACTGAGACGCAGATTCGATGCAAATAGCAAGAGGATTTATTAGGCCGACACGCCGGGGTTCAATCTCCACCCGAGGAGACGAACCCCGAAGAGCTGTTATAGAGCAGTTTATAAGCACAAAAACCACAAACAGGTGCAGCTGGAGTGCAGCTTTTTGATTGGTGGTTAGATCTTAACCTCTAGCTTACAATCATATTGTACAGCTATTTTTCAGAAAAGTTATTTCCTCGAGCTGTTCGAGACAATCACCTTCCCGGAACAACTCTTGGGGGTCTCACTCCTAGGACGTAAGGTATGTTTTGTCCTGTACCTTAAAATGAAAGGCCTGTCAGGATCAACAAAAGGCCTGAGGATGAATGCCTGTTTTTCTCCTAGGCCCCTGGTAATTTTTAACTCTTGTTCTTATAGTCCCTGGAAAACCCTAAAGAAATCAGAAGCCCATGATCTCATTTTCTATGGCAGACTGACCACAGGACAAAAACAGGTCTTGATCAAAAACAAATTTTAGATTAGTTTCCACATTCCCACACAAGGGCTATAGCAACAGGTAAATCACTGTTGGAAAGAATAATTCCTGTTTGGGGAATCACTTTCAAGTTATATAGTGATGCAGTTATATAGGGACTCACTTTACTGGACAAATAATTAAATTAATTTGTGACATTTAGTGAACAGTGCAGCATTTTCAAAGCACTTATCACTCCCGATCTTAAGGATGGAAAGAAAGAACAAACAGCACTATCAAACTGCAACTGACAAAACTCTCAGGGGCTTTTAACCTTTCATGGCCAAAAGCTCTCCCATTGGTGCTTCTGTCTTAGGTCCCCTCCTTTTGTTGTTTAGTTGCTAAGTCGAGAGTGACTCTTCTGTAGCCTAGCAGACTCCTCTATCCACGGGATTTCCCAGGGAAAACTACTGGACTGGATTGCCATTTTGCTAAGCATCAACTGTCTCTTTTTGAAATAACCACTGGACGGCCTATGCACCAGACGAAGGCGTGTACAAATCAATATTGCGTAAGAGTGACGATATGCTGCACTGTTGTCAGGGACTTCTTTTATTTTTTTGATGATTATAGTGGCTTTTTATCGTATTGGATTCATACATCTTTCATTCCTGCATTGTTATTTTCCATCAGTGGAAGCTAGAATTCTGTTCAGTCATCTCAATTATCTTCTATCAGGCACTCAGGAAATTTTTCTCTATTTTGTATTTCAGTATGATGTATGGTAAAAATTATTGCAAATTCTCACAATGATGCTTCTTACTTCTCTAAAGGGCATGTCCTGTGTTGGCCACAAATACCATTTACCTAAATTAAAAGGTGCTTACTCCTTGGAAGGAAAGTTATGACCAACCTAGATAGCATAGTGAAAAGCAGAGACATTACTTTGCCAACAAAGGTCCGTCTAGTCAAGGCTATGGTTTTTCCAGTAGTCATGTACGGATGTGAGAGTTGGACTGTGAAGAAAGCTGAGCACTGAAGAATCGATGTTTTTGAGCTGTGGTGTTGGAGAAGACTCTTGAGAGTCCCTTGGACTGCAAGGAGATCCAACCAGTCCATTCTAAAGGAGATCAGCCCTGGGATTTCTTTGGAAGGAATGATGCTAAAGCTGAATGCTGTCTTGCATACAGGGTTGTCGTTACCATCTTTCTAAATTCCATATATATGTGTTAACATGCTGTATTGGTGTTTTTCTTTCTGACTTACTTCAGTCAGTATAATAGGCTCCAGTTTCATCCACTTCATTAGAACTGATTCATATGCATTCTTTTTAATAGCTGAGTAATATTCTATTGTGTATATGTACCACAACTTTCTTATCCATTTGTCTGCCGATGGACATCTAGGTTGCTTCCATGTCCTAGCTATTGTAAACAATGCTTCGATGAACACTGGGGTACACGTGTCTATTTCAATTCTGGTTTCCTTGGTTTGTATGCCCAGTAGTGGGATTTCTGGGTCATATGGCAGTTCTATTTCCAGTTTTTTAAGGAATGTCAGGGACTTGTTAAGGCACTTAAGGAAAATGAAAAGTGAAAGAAAGTGAAGTCGCTCGTCATGTCTGACTCTTTGCTACCCCATGGACTGTAGCCTACTAGGCTTCTCTGTCCATGGGATTTTCCAGGCAAGAGTACGGAGCGGGTTGCCATTTCCTTCTCCAGAGGATCTTCCCAACTCAGGGATCAAACCCAGGTCTCCCCCATTGCAGGCAGATGTTTTACCCTCTGAACCACCAGGGAAGCCCCAAATGAAAAGCTGGTAACTAATTCCTTTCACAATGAGCTCCTGGAAGATGAAGACCTTTTGGATCATTGGTTGTAACCTGGAGATTTTGTCTATTGGAAAAGGTATCAAATACAAGATTCTTTGCTGCTGCTTTGGAAAGGGCCCTATCAGGTATTATTAAATAACATCTGTGTTGTAAAGCTGAAAGGAGTAAACCCTGGGTTCCTATCTCGTATTTTTTAAAAAGGGCTTCTGCTCCTACATGGACTGTGACTCCTATTTCTGACACCTTGTCTTTGGCTAAGACAAGCTGGATTGAGACGTCACTAACAACAGCAGACAGCTAACCCAAGAGTCCAGCCCAGCCCTGTTGGACTCATCCTACCAGTTCAATTGAACTGTTTACCAGTTGTCTGTCTCTCTGTCAACACTGAGTGTTATTATTTTACCTCTAGCTATCCTTTTGCCCCAGTGTTTAGGATGGAAAGAAAATTCTTTAGTCAAGTTGTCACAGAGTATAGATATTGGGGGTCATTTAACCGATTATCGGATTTGTCACCAAATTCCGCAGTCAATACAACACTGATACAAGCCCCTCATAACTCCTGTCACTGAACTTTCAGATATTCCTAATGTTATCACTTACTTGGATCCATCTCCCTCTGGCTTAACCTTTCAGGTTCAAATTCCCCAGCCTGTCAATGTGTCCATCCCCTATCTGATACTATCCTTGGCCCTCAGAGATTGAACATGATTTAGCCTAGGACCCTTTTGCTCCATCCCTTACTTAACAAATGTCTTGAAGAGAAAAAGCAAGTAACTTGTGACAGCAATTCCTATGTCCAATACCATAGATGGCTCTTGGAAAGCCTGCGAGAAAAGTGACCCATGGTTTAAAGCCATGTTAGCAAAATTTCCAATTGATGAGTCCATCAATGAGAGCTCTCTTGGGAGGATGACTTTAGCTCCCTCAGGTTTTGTCTTCACATGCGGCATTGGAATTGACAGGCCTGTCCATGAATGGCACATAAATATCTTAAGAGCTGACAGTTATAAGGTCTATGCTTACTGGGATGTTATGTCTATATAAAAGTGACAGCTGGACTGCGTTTCTCTCTCCCTAAGGAATCGAGAGACCCATGTTATCAGTATACCAAGATACCTGGTAGCAAAGTCTTTTGACTCTTGATCCCTAGGGCAGGAGTATAAATAAAGAGAGATATAGTTGTACATCTATCAGCCACCATTGGTCAAACAGCCAAAGAGTCTGCAAACAGTATAACATCCTTCAATCCCTTAACTCAGTTGTACTGGATAATACAATTCCCTTCCATTTTCTTTTCCTTTTTGACGTCTTTGTTTATTTGGCCATGCTGCTTTCAAGACCTTAGTTCCCAGAGCAGGGATGAAACCCATGCCCCTGTATTGGAAGCTCAGAGACCTAACCACTGGACCACCAGGGAATTCCCTACCTTTCATTTCCTACTGGCTAAATAAGGTGTGCTATTTATCACTCACGCTGCTTGCTGCACTTATATAAATACCTCTGCACAAGTATAGATGATCCTAGATAACGCTCCCAAAAGACAAAATGGTTATAAGACTTTAAAAAAAGAAAGAAAGAAAGGAGATCCTTTTAATGATCTGTTTAGTTGGCTCCCTTCAGGACTAGGTATTTTTTTCACTCAGTTTTACAGATGATTATTGGTTTCATTTTATGTATTATCCTTTCAAGCTACTCATGGCGTGTATCACTGCATGCTTTAATTCAACTTCTAAAGTACACCTACAACGTTTGTGCAACAAATCAATATGACAGATAACATGTATAGCCTATAAAATGTTTCCCTATCACCGTATACCTGTGTCAGCTACTCCTGTTAAAATGACTGCTGACAACTCCAAGCTTCTTTGCCTAATAGTCAACCATATCCACTTCGAGAGGCACAGAACAGAGAAGACTTACGTTGATGAAAAATTAATCAACAGTCGGTCTAAAGGAGAAATAGATGATTTTCTTTGAGCCAACCTGAGAATTACAACCCTAGAAATAGTCTTTCAGAAAGCTCTAAGGCACAGAAGTGGAAGGCACAGTCATATATATATTTGAGACAAAGGATCATGTATCAAAATGACACACTGACATTTTACATAAAGTTCACCAAAGATACATAGTCCAGATCTACACATAGGAAGCAGCCACAGGTTACAAAATAAGTAAAGAAGAAAGTTATAATCTAAGGATTACATTGCTGGCATCAAAAGAAGGGGGAAAAAACATTGATCTTTATGGTTGAGCAGACATTGCTGCCTTTGGGGAGGTCTGGTTAATGTATAAGGCAGGCGCACACTGCTCACTAGGAAGGCCCAATACAGGCAGGCAGCATGTTATGCTTAAATTTTATCTTCCCTTAAAACTTAAGATTTCCTCCACAGCAATTTTGCCTTCCTCTCTCCCTGCTACTCCCCCGCCCCCCCCCTTCCCAAGATGAACAGTCACTGGAGCACCCAGAAAAGTCACGCCCCCTGATGGCCACAGCTCTTTCCCCTCCAGGGGGAGTGGGCAATACTCCCTCTGCAGATAAAAGGCCAGGTCCGTGCAACCCACGAGGATGCATCCATCCTGGAAAAGCAGTGCCTGGCGCTGACTGGCCCTGACATTGGGGGTGGGGTGGGGGGCACTCCTGGTGTATGCGCACCCCTAGAGAGGGGTTTGCAGGGAAGAGGAAGGCCTTGTGTCCATCATTTAATACAACTCTGGTCTGGAGAAGAAGAAGATTCCTGTTCACATAGGAATGATAAATCAGCCATTCACGGAAGAAATGCTCATCAAACACCTAGTCTCACAATAACAGGATGGCAGTGGAGGTCACTGGACTCTCATTCAGCAAGCCAGATCCCCACGCCCAAGGTGGGGCCTGCAGAGCACCGAATGGGCGCCAGCTGAATACGTGCAGCCTCGTGCAGTCTACACCTGTACACAGCCGCTCTGAAACACAGGTGCGCCCCTCTACTCTAGGACCGTGGGAACATATTTGCAACTGAAAAGTTTGGAGACCACCAACAGTTATCCTTTTTGTTTCATCAAAATTTTATTAACAAAACCAGAGTTCGGGGAGGCACGGGTGAGCAGACTCCACAGTCCCACCCAGGCACAGAGAATGGAGAGATGTGAAATTCCGAGGCCCTTTGGTAAGGGCAGACAGGCAGTCAGACGGTGGACGGATGGGCACAGGGACTCGGGGACCGTCCGAGAAACATGAATGGCAGACCAGACAAACCGCAGTCCAGGGCCGGGCCCGCCCGCAGCGCAGGGAGAGAGGACGTGTGGGCCGCCGGGGCTCACCGCTCGGCGTTTGACCGCAGGTCGGTGGTGAGCGGGTCGTGCTGGATGGTTTGGTGCAGCATCAGGGCCAGTAAGCCCGCCCGGTTGGTCATGGCTGTGCGAACGTTGCGCTCCTGCTCAAATAGCTCGTCCAGCTTGTACCACTGCATGGGGAGAAGCAGCCTTAAGAAGCGGCTCTGGAGCCCTGCTCCACCCGACCCCGGCCGCATCCACATCGGCACCCGCACATCCGCGGTCAGGGCCCGGCACGCGGTCAGGGCCCGGCGGCGGTCAGGGCCCGGCGGCGGTCAGGGCCTACCACGCGCACGCGCTCCAGGTCCACCTCGGCGCGCCGCAGCTTCTCCCAGCAGTAGTGCCGGTTGCACTGGCGCTTGGGCAGGCGGCAGAAGTCCCCCGTGAGCTCGAAGACATCCCTTACGAGGGGGCACCCGCATACTTCGTCAGCTGGCACCTGCAGGGAGGCCGGGGTGGGTGGGGGAAGTTGCAAGTTCGGAGGAGAGTGGGAAGGAACCAAGAGAGGAGGCGGGGGCAGAGGGAAGAGAGGAATGCAAGGAAGAGGTGCCCCAGAAAAGGGGGATGACGATGAGGAGGCCAGGCAGCGGAAGGGGCAAACATGGGCGGAGGAAGGGAGCGGGGATGGGAAAGCCTTACTTTGGGGTCCCGTGAGTGCTCGGGGCATAGCACCTGGAGCCGCTTACAGTACGTCTTGCTCTGAGGGTTGTAGACGTCACAGAAGAGCCGTGTGGCCCTGGGGGTGTGGAGCGGAGGGCGTGGAAGAGGAGGACGGCAGCGCCCCCACCCACACCGGCGGCGGCCACCGACCCCGCCGTAACCCCGCACGCGCCCACACTCACCCCTCGATGCGGGTGGGGTACATGGACCCAAAGGACGTCTGGCTCTCGTACTGGAGGGGTGAGCACAAACGAGGGAACTGTGGGTGTGCGCTGCGGGCCCTCACCAGACGGCCCACCTGCCCCCCACGGACCCCGCGATGTCCCCACACCGTCCACCCCCTCGGGCCGACACCCTGACCTTGGCGTAGCAGCGCTCCATGTGGCGCAAGGCAACACGTGGGTTGATGGGGTGCCCGCAGGAGACGCAGAAGATCTGCAGGTCCGTGTCGTCACTGTCGCCCTCGTTGCTCTGCGCAGGCGGAGGGGACCATGAGGCCGGACAGGGCCAGGCGCGCGGCCCCGCGCCGGGCTGCCGTGGCCGCGGCCCTCACCTCCTCGTCCTCGCGCACCGCCTGCTGCTTGGCGCGCAGGATGATGGCCTCGAGCTCGTGGAAGCGGCGCTCCATCTCCTGGAGGCGGGTGCGCGCGCTCTGCTGCTCCCGGCGGATGCGCTCGAGCAGCTTCTTGCCGTGCTCCTCGGCGATGCACGGGCTCTGCTGCCACTGCTGGATGCGCTGCGGCAGGATCTCGTAGATGCGGCTGCAGGGACGTGGGGAATTGGGTGCACAGGGCAGGAAGCCAGCAAGGAGGCGGGTAAGGGGGGTGCTCGATGCAGGGTGGAAGGGGACTCAAGGTGAAAGGGTGTGTAACCAGGGGATGAACGGGCAGACGGAGAATGGGTGCGTGAGCAGCTGGACGGACAGGTGGGTGCTTGGCTGACTGAACGGTGGCCACATGACTGACTGGGGGCTCTGGTCATGCCCTACCGTGTCCTTCCCGACACCCCCCAAATGACTCACTTGGCCGCCAGCTTCATGCCACAGTCGTCGGAGCAATACTTGGAGCCGGGCTGGGCGGCGCGCACGCAACCAGGCCCCAGGCACTGCGGCAGCGATGCGGGGTCCTTGGCATCAGCCCGCTCTGGGTGTTTCCATTTGTCCTTGTGCTTCTGCTTCTGTCGATGGCGCTTGTATCTTTCGTCCTTCTGTGGGACGACATGCGTGGGGTCAGGGCAGGGCTGAAGTTGTCTCTGGACCCCTGACACCCCCGGTGCCCCAGCCCGTCAGGCCCTGACCTTTCCCTCCCCACACCCACTCCACCCTGTCACCTTCTTCTCAGACTTCTTCTCCCGCCGCTTCACGTGCTTCACTTTCACCGCCCTCTTCCGCAGCGCTGGGTCCAGGTACTGGGACTCCTCCGTGTCGCTCATCCAGGGCTGCCAGTGAGGCAAACGCTGATTGTCCTGCACTCCTGGTGACCTCCCCACGACCTACTCAGTCCCACATCAACCTTCCATACCCTCTGCCTCCTCTCTCCTCATTACGGATACTCTCTGCTTCTGTAACCTCTACTTGATGCGAAGAACTGACTCGTTTGAAAAGACCCTGATGCTGGGAAAGATTGAAGGCAGGAGGAGAAGGGGACGACAGAAGATGAGATGGTTGGATGGCATGACCGACTCGATGGACATGAGTTTGAGTAAACTCAGGGAGTTGGCGATGGACAGGGAGGCCTGGCATTTTGCAGTCCATGGGGTTGCAAAGAGTCAGACGTGACTGAGCGACTGAACTGAACTCAACTGGGCTGACCCTTCCACCATGGGACGCTCTGCCTGCTCACCAGGCTGTGGTCATCGAAGGCCCCTGCACAGAAGTCCTGGTACAGTTCAGAGTCCAGTGGGAGGTCCTCATCCGAGAGTGGCTCGGGAGTCGCCGTAGCCTCCGGTGGCTCCTTGACTGCCGCAGATGCCACTGCCCCCTCGTCCTCTCGGAGGCGCCCCAGCTTCTGCGACGGCTGTGGCTGCGGCTGGGTGGGCAGGGGCCGGCGAGGCCTTGGCAGGGACTCTGAGGGCGTCACCGGCGAGAGCTGCGGGGCAGAATCTCAGGACTGGCCCTGACCGCCCGGCCCGCATGCCCCGCCCGCCCTGGGGGGCTGGACTCACCGAGGAAGGGAAGTACTTGTACGATTCCTGTGCCGGCAGGAGGAAGGCCCAGGTCAGCCCCAGGTGGAGGGAGGGGGGCCCTGCCCTCGCCCTGCCAAGTGCCTTGACCCCACCCACCAGCCTTGCCTCACCTCCCCAGACACACCAGCCTGCCCACAGCTCATCACCAGGACACATTCAGCCCTGCCCCAGCCAGGCCTGACCACCTAGAAATGCCTGGCCCTACCCTGTCCACCTGGAGCTGGAGGCTCCCCTGCCAGCCCGGCACATCTGGTCACACCCTGCTCATCTGGACAGGCCAGGCCGCTCGCCACCTGTCTGAATGCAGTTAGACCCCACCCCGCCTAGCCTCCGGCGGCTCTTCCTGGACACGCTGGCCCCCCACCTGACCTCGCCCAGCTCTGCCCATGCTCACCCGGGCCCGAAGCTGGCACTGACGCAGCCGGCACTTCTGCCGGATCTTATTGGGGCCCCCAAACTTCTTCATGTCTCGGCAGAAGTCACAGTGACCACAGTCCTCCGTGCGCCTGCAGGCCTCGCACTCGCCACACATGCGGGCTGATCGTTTGACCTGCTGCTGCTGCTGCTGTTGCTGCTGCTGGTGATGCTGACGGAGGGGCCGGGAACAGAACTCAGGGACCAAGCAGGGCCTCCCAGAGGAGCCCCTCACTGATCCCAGGCATCACCGCCACTCACCTGGCTGGGCGTGGCCACCAGGGGCTGTGGAGAGGATTTGTGGGGCGAAGCAGATCCCCGAGCAAGCATGGCTCCAACCCCTGTCCCTGCCCCTGCCCTGCGCTGCAGGTCCGGATCTGGGGCAGGCCTCTTGCGCCCTCCACCCTCATCCCGGGGCTCACTGCCGTCTCGCTCGGAGCTGTCTCGCTCCCGCGACTTCTTATGCCGATAGCGGATCTCCAGCTTGGGGTCCTTCTCTGTGGGGCAGAGGGCAAGGCCAGTGGGGGTTGGTATGGGGGGACCTGGAGGGGCCCCAGAACTCTTTCTTCCTCTTCTGGCCCACCCACAGCCTCTGTCTCCCTACTCCAGGGCAGAGCTGCCCCTTCTATCACAGCTCACAGGGCACCAACCCGCAGTCACTCTGCCCACAGCTGCCCATCCATTGCTCCCCATGACCCACCCTCCCATGAAGGCTCCTCTTCCTCCCTCGAAGCCCCAGCTGCCTGCCCCTCACCTCGGCACTCACGACAGTACCACTCCCGGATGGCCTTGGCCATCTTCTCGGTGATCCGGATGCAGTCCCCGTGAAACCATTCATTGCAGTTGTCACACCCGCTGTGGAGGACGGGGCGAGTGATGGGAGACGTGAGGGGCGGGACCCACTGGCCTCACCCCACCTGGCCAGGTGTCCATCCCGCCCGCCTCTCCCGGGCTCACATCATGAAGCAGTTGATGTCTGGTTTGCGGCAGATGCAGTAGATGGGCGCATTCTCCCCATTCTCGGACTTGCTGTCCTCCCCGGCGTCCGGAGGCTCTGGATCTGAAGCGTCGCCCTCCTGTGGGACCCGCCCCCCATCATGGCACCTCATCCGACTAGTGCAGCCCCATCACGGCTCACCACACATCTCAGGTCTCCCAGTGTAGACTTCCCACCATGGCTCCTCATTAAATCTCTCCATCGTAGTCCCCGTAGACCACTCCCCATCGCTCACCCGTGACACCTCCTTTATCGGCTTATTCACTCTTGTCTCAGACTTTCCAATCACTTATCCCACTGACAGCCCATCACTAGGCATCCACTCATATAATGGCTCGCTGCAAACACTCCGCCACTCGCCACATTTTGCCCCTGTCATGGCTCTTCACGGGCCCCCCATCACAGGCTCTCATAGGCACCACTTGATTCATTCGGCAGACTTCCCACCACGGTGCCCTTCAGGTTCTGGAGTGATCAACTTCACCGGCGGCCCCGCCCCCCGGATCCCTGATACGGACTCATCACGGCTCCCTCCAGACTGCCCCAACACAACTCTTCGAAAATCTCCCCATCACTCTGCACAAAGAATCCCCCATCGGGACCCTGAAGGCACTACCATCAGGGATCCTCGCTAAACTTCCATTACAGACGCCCATGATGGCTCATCCGATAACTCCCCGATGGTTCCCCCACGAGGAAAAATTCGGACCATCAGACCCCCGTCATTCTACCCAGGGACCCGGGTCAAGGCTCACAACAGACCCTCCCCCTCCCCCATTCTGCTCACAGTCCCCGGTTACGGATAACCACAGACCCCCACGAGCCTGCCAATGGACTCCACCATTTCCTACCTCACCGACCTCTAACCGCCGACTCCCTCCTGGGACCGCGCACTTACCATCTCTTGGCTCCCGACGCACCCGTTCGCGAACCCCGCCAGTGACCCGCGAACCTGCACAGACCACTCGGCGGCGTCCGCGGCCGTTGCAAAGGCGCCCACAAGCACTTCCGCTTTTCCTGGTGCTTCCCAGGCACCGTACTCCTACTGCGCAGGCCCAGGTCGGCGGTTCCGCGACACACAAGTTGGTGTCTCCCGGCTAGAGCTCTGACGGTCTCCGAGGTGCCTCCATCTTGACTCCCGACACCGTACGGCGGCCGAGCTCGTGTGCTCTCAAGTGTTCTCGGAAACATGGCGGCGCCTATAGTTCAGCTTTACCAGAGGCGCCGCCTCCTTGTTGGCTGGCCTAGTCCGTACAGTCACTACCTGTACGGCCGCTAAGTTTAGGCAATATGGTCGCGCCTGCTGCGCGACTTCCAGGCTGACGCCGCCATTTTGGAATCGTACGCTCCGCGGCAGCGTCCTAATCGGCCACCGAGAGGGCGCCGCCATCTTGCCGGCGGATTCTGGCGCCGGTGGCTGGTACTTCCCACCCTCTTTTAGGAACACTACCTGGATTAGTGTTCTTAAATAGTAGCTAAGTGTTCCTAAGATAGTAGCTCTTTCCGCTGTTCAGTCGTTTTTCCTTTCCGCGTCTACTAATGGACGTCCGTATACTGTGTGACTTATGCTGGGAAGGAAAGCAGTCCCTTCGTTATGCGTCCCACATTACCTCCGACGGGTAATTTTTGCCTATTAGGGGCAGGGGAAGCCCAGTCAGGCTTGTATCTGATTTGGCCTAAACTTTATGTAAAACTGGAACAGCCTGATTTATGATCTGTCATGTACACCTTGTACATTTGTGCTAACCACTGCGATTAAAGAATGCCCACTTTCCGATAAGGGAGAAACGCCTCCCTTTTGTGGTTAAGCAAAGCTGCTTTCTCCAGTAATTATTGACTTACAGGAATTTCCCATATTTTTCTACTTAGAATCCCCTAAGGGGGGATTAACTACTTAATCACCTATTTTGTCCCTTCCTTCTGTCTTAGCCCTGGGATTTCTTTGGAAGGACTAACGCTAAAGTTGAAACTCCAGTACTTTGGCCACCTCATGCGAAGAGTTGACTCACTGGAAAAGACTCTGATGCTGGGAGGGATTGGGGGCAGGAGGAGAAGGGGACGACAGAGGATGAGATGGTTGGATGGCATCACCGACTAGCTGGACATGAGTTTCAGCAACTTCTGGGAGATAGGGGAGGACAGGCAAGCCTGGTGTGCTACATACAGTCCCTGGGGTCAGAGTTGGACGTGACTGAGCGACTGGACAGCTAGTTTCTATCAGCCTAGTCCTTTGCTACTGAGTGCAGTGCTTGGACCAGCACCACCTTGGAGCATGTCACAAGTGCAGAGTCTTGGGCCCCACTGGGCTGGAATCTGCACTAGAGTGCCCCCAGTGATTCTGGTGCATGTCACAGATTGAGAAGCTCTGGCCCAGCCAACTCTCTGCTCCTAGGTGACATCCAAGTGCTGGCCTGGACCACAGCTTGGCCAGCCCTTTCTCCTCTCCCTCACTTGCCCTGGCTTTTGAAATTTCCCTCAAGAGAAATCAGTCAATTTCTGGAGGGTCCATTGTAGCATTTTCTTCTTGCTTTAGCTAGATGCCCTTCTACACTCTCTTCTTGACCCTCCCAACATCCTGAGTTCTCCTTGGAATTGCTACTCTGAGCCTTGATCTTCTGCTGGTCCGCCTTGGTGGTTTCTGCCCTTCTGGCCTCTGTGTCACTCCTTTAGCGATGCAGAGAGACAAGACGGTCTTTGAATGAATGGCCTGTGGCTCTTCCCTGTCATGGGTTTGAATCCCAACCAGTTGTGTGGCCTTGGGCAAGTTAGGCCACCTCTCTGTTCCTCTTGCCAGCTCCTGAATGTGCTTGCATAGACAATTACCCACAGTGGCATCTAAATCACCCCTCATGTCGTTGTTCAAAGATGGCCACATCTACCATCTTCTAAGGCTAACTCAGGCCAATGTGACAGACAGAGAAACATTCCAGACAGTAAATCCAGACAATAAATCAATCCAGAACGGATTGATTTATTGTCTTCCTAGTTGTTATTTATATAGACTGGCTGGCTGTTGGCCCTACCTACAGGACAACACAAGGGTAACACATTGTTTTCTTGGGATTCCTTAGACCTCAGCTGACTATTATAGTTCTTTGATAGCTACTCTCCCGGAGAATCAAGGGTCCCCATGAAGGCAGGGTGATGCTTTCTTCCTTGGTGTTCTATTTATTGAAGTAGGAAGAGGATACAAAAAGCTGGATCCAGATACAGTAAGAATGATCCAGATCTGCCACTTGGTTGGTGTATAAAATGTATAGATGCATAAGACAGATTTCAGTTTTAGAAGTAAAGCTCTTTAAAAATAAGATACAATGTACATACATGTAATCTGTTAGCCTACCATAAGTAAGTCACTGAGACTCTTATCTCCCAGGTTAACCAAGATGAGGAGAAAAGAATGCAATGTGGGAGTGTGGGCAGGTCGGGGTTAGGGAAGGGGGATGGCATGGCTACAACTGCAAAAAAGTGAAATAACCCATAGGGGAAAAGGCTGTATGTGAGTGTAAGGGGAAAGCATTATTTTGTCCATGTAAATGATTGTGAAATCCAGTAGGATTTATACTACTATTTATCCTGAAGAAAGAATCCAATCACTTAACTAAAATGGCATCAGAGGATAGTGTTATCTAGGAGATGATCACTCAAAACCCATTCTCACCAAGGTATCTTCTGGGACGAAGGCACTTCTGTATTAGGAAGACATAGATCACTACATCACTCGCTCTGACACACTCTCTTTGGCCCTCTTATGTGATGGCACCAAATCTGTAATAAGATCCTTGAACTTTAGGTTGTGATGATGTCCCCATGGTTTCTGAGCTATTAAAGAATGTTATGGAATAGAAAACAAAAGGAAAGAATAACCCAAACTCTGCTTCTCATGAGCTGAATGGTGTATGGTTTATGAATTTTGTTATGAACCCTAAGGATTGGACATAAAATTCCTTGTAGCAAAATGTTACTTTGCCATGGATGAACGTTAAAATCATTATACTCACTGAAAGAAGCCAGATACAAACAGCACATATTCTATGATTCCGTTTGCATGAAATATCCAGAAAGGCAAATCTGCAGAGACAGGGCTGGGGGTGCAGTGACCGTAAATGGGTACCAGGGGTCTCTGCAGGGTGACGGAAGTGTCCCTAAACAGGACTGTGGGGATGGTAGCCCAACTCAGGATGGTTCCCAAAGGTCATCATTACATGGTACATTCCAAATGGGAGAAGCTGATGGTATTTCTGAAAGTATACCTCAGTAGAACTGTTAAACACTCACACCGCCTCACTCCATCAGGAGCATCACAAAGGCTTCCTCTGGGGCTCAGTGGCTGCTGTGGCTCACTCCAGCCCTTCTAGCTGCCTGCCTTTTTGCCTCTTGATCATCACCCTTAATTTGTAAAATGCACACAGTGAATGCAGGGTGATTTGGGATATGCAGGGGAGGGGTAGGCACTGGAGACGTGTCTCTGATGCCAGTTAATGTGGTATAGTGTGAATTTCCAGCACCCTGGTGCTACGATAATCATTGTTATGAGCTTACTGGGCCAATAAGATGAGGAGTGGAAAAGAAGCTGCAAGCTGATTTGCCTTCTCTTTGAGTCTTTAATTCAGAGTTGGCCAAATCATTGCTCACTTAGTCGAGCCCCTCTTCCATGTGGGGCTGGATTTTTTTTTAAGACAGTTTTTTAAACAGCAGTTGTAGGTTCACAGAGGAAGGTATAGAGGGCTCCATACACTCCCTGGCTTCACACGTGCGTGTTCTCCCCATTATCAACACCCCCACCAGAGTGGGACATCTGCTACAATTGATGAACCTGTATTGACACATCGTAATCACCCAAAGTCCATAGATTACATTAGCATTCACTGTTGGTGTGATATCTTCTATGGGTTTGCACAACTGTATAACAACATCTCTTCCTCATTATTGGGGCTGGATTTTGAGTTTAAAACTACTGGAAAATGCTGGGCTTTCCTGGAAAGATAGCACTGTGTCCATAGAGAGTTGTAATGTGTCTGATACACAAGGCTATCTTAATCCTATTCCCCTTAGGAGGTGTGCCAAGTAGATACAGCTGAACCTGTTATGAATTTGGAAAGACCTGGGGAAAATTCTGCTGGTCAAATCTTATTATACTGTCCCTCAGTTGTTAAAAACTGTAACTGTTGCTTGGAGACTGCAAATATGTCTGTAGAAGTTGTTTTGTTCTTCTTCACCTTGATGTGATTTGTCAAGGGACTTGGCTGCCAAACCCTTTTTCTACTCTTGTGCATAATTCTACACTGCATAAGAAATAAGACATTTCTTTAAAAAGAGCATGGCTTGCTAATAGCAAAGAATATGTGCCAGAACTCATTTCATAGCTAATCACAGCATTTGATAAGATAAGTAGCTTTAAGCCTTCTGTGGGACCCCATGGCACATCCTTAATTTAACCCAGCAGATGTTTGAAAGTGTTAGTTGCTCAGGCATGTCCGACTCTTTTGAGACCCCATGGACTGTAGCCCGGCAGTCTCCTCTGTCCATGGGTTTCTCCAGGCAAGAATACTGGAGTGAATTGCCGTTTCCTTCCCCAGGGGATCTTCCCAACTCAGGGATAGAACCCGGGTCTCCTGCACTGCAGGGGGACTCTTTACCATCTATTTGCTGCTGCTGCTAAGTTGCTTCAGTCGTGTCCGACTCTGTAAAACCCCATAGACAGCAGCCCACCAGGCTCCCCAGTCCCTGGGATTCTCCAGGCAAGAACACTGGAGTGGGTTGCCATTTCCTTCTCCAATGCATGAAAGTGAAAAATGAAAGTGAATTCGCTCAGTTGTGTTGGACTCTTAGCGACCCCATGGACTGCAGCCCACCAGGATCCTCCGTCCATGGGATTTTCCAGGCAAGAGTACTGGAGTGGGGTGCCATCAGCTTCTCCGTTACCATCGATTTAGATGATGCTTAATTCTTGCCTTCCCTCAGTGGTTTGAAGTGTTTAGTAATAGCTGGAAGAATTTTTTTTAACTCATTTGTTTCTGTTTCAAAGCACTCTTGATTTTAATCTCACCAAGATGGCAATCTTGAGCATGTGCTGAAATAATGGTTTGGTGAAGTGAAGTGAAGTCGCTCAGTCGTGTCTGACTCTTTTCGACCCTATGGACTGTAGCCTACCAGGCTCCTCTGTCCATGGGATTTTCCAGGCAATAGTCCTGGAGTGGATTGCCATTTCCTCCTCCAGGAGATCTTCCCAACCCAGGGATCGAACCCAGGTCTCCTGCATTGTAGGCAGATGCTTTACCATCTGAGCCACCAGGGAAGTCCTCCTAATAACCAAAGACCTCCTTCTGTGTCGAGATCAAATTAATTGTCAAAACTGAGTGGCCTAATGTATGTGTAACTGAGTCACTGTGTTGTACACCTGAAACTAACACAACATGGTACATCAACTATACTTCAACTGAAAAAACAAAACAAAACACACCATCACTAGATAAGAGTATGGAATTGAGAGATACAACTACTACATATAAAATAAAGAAGCAACAAGAATATATTGTACAGAGAAATATAACCATTATTTCATAATAACTTTAAATGGAGTATAATCTATAAAAGTATTGAATCACTACGGGATACACCTGAAACTAATATAATATTGTAAATCAGTTATACTTCACTAAAAAATAAAAGGGGCATCCCTGATAGCTCAGATGGTAAAGAATCCATCTGCCAGAAGATGCAGGTTCGATCCCTGGGTCGTAAAGATCCCCTGGAAAGGGAATGGCAACCCACTCAGTATTCTTGCCTGGAGAATCCCATGGACAGAGCCTGGCAGGGTACAGTCCATGGGGTTGTAACAAGAATCAGATACAATTTAGCAACTAAAGAACAACAACGACAAGAGAAACAGAATGAAATTGCAATGCCCCCTCCCCCAAAAAACTGAGTAGTCTAAGAAATACCTTACTTATAAGCCGCCAAGTTGGCCGCCAGTTTCCCAGAGGCGGGCAGAACAGAGACAAACACAGCCAGCAGCAGGAGCTTCCTGTTTCTCAAGTTCCACAAGGTGATAAGGAAGTGGGCCCAAAGGCCCACTGTAACGTAGAGGCTCTGTGTCAAAGCTGAAGAACTTTAAGTTTAGGAAACCCCCAATCGCTTAAGTGGGCTGCAAGCGAATCTGCCCAAACTTTGCCCTGGAGGGGGATATTATCTTTATTAGTTGGTTAGGAAATAAATCTGCCCTTAGCCTCAAAGGGAGAGCCCACCTCTGTACTCCAAAGGCAGTTTGCTATACAGACATCCTTGGAAAGATAATCGGGAACAAAAGCTGTCAATGCCTTTGCTGAAAAATGGGGCAGAAATGCAAGAGACCTGGAGAGTCTTGCCCCCAGTGCCATTGTCTCTATTCAGCTGTCTGCTCAGATGTCCCCTCTCTACAAGTCGATTGGTATTGCTGCAGCTACTTTACATTTCTATATACTGCCTGTATGGTCAGGCAATTCAAGGTGGCTGCTCTCCTGCTCTCTATATACCCCCTGCCCCACCAGTCCCCACTTCACTCACATGACTAGCCAATCCTGTTCTTTACAGAGCTTAATTAGCCCCTGGTTACTGATAAGCCCACTTGACATCAATTGCCCCCTGTGAACAGTAGCCTCTGACCACCCTGAATAGTGAAGACTGCTGCCACATCCCGGTTGCTACCTGCTACAAACAGTAGGGTGTTGCTTCAGGGCACTTTGCTTAAGATCCCTTGTCCAATAAACAAACCACCAACGTCTCTGTCACTGTATCTGAGCAACTTCAAGATTTGCAGGCCTGTGGGGTGCAGACGAATAGCACACATGGCATCCTAATGTATTGCATTACTGTTTGTTATATGTTTTTTCCACTAGAATGCAAACCCCATGAGAGCAGGGCATCATTTGTTTTGTTCCTATTGTACCAACAAGGATTTAAAATGTTGCACATATAAGATAATTAGTTCAGTTCAGTCGCTCAGACGTGTCCGACTCTTTGCGACCCCATGAATCGCAGCATGCCAGGCCTCCCTGTCCATCACCAACTCCCAGAGTTTACTCAGACTCACGTCCATCGAGTCGGTGATGCCATCCAGCCATCTAATTCTGGGTTGTCCCCTTCTCCTCCTGCCCCCAATCCCTCCCAGCATCAGAGTCTTTTGCAATGAGTCAATTCTTCGCATGAGATGGCCAAAGTACTGGAGTTTCCGCTTTAGCATCATTCCTTCCAAAGAAATCCCAGGGCTGATCTCCTTCAGAATGGACTGGTTGGATCTCCCTGCAGTCCAAGGGACTCTCAAGAGTCTCCTCCAACACCACAGGTCAAAAGCATCAATTATTTGGCACTCAGCTTTCTTCACGGTCCAACTCTCACATCCATACGTGACCACTGGAAAAGTCATAGCCTTGACCAGGCGGACCTTTGTTGGCAAAGTAATGTCTCTGCTTTTCAATATGCTATCTAGGTTGGTCGTAACTTTTCTTCCAAGGAGCAAGTGTCTCTTAATTTCATGGCTGCAGTCACCATCTGCAGTGATTTTGGAGCCCCCCAAAATAAAGTCTGACACTGTTTCCACTGTTTCCCCATCTATTTCCCATGAAGTGATGGGACCAGATGCCCGGCTTCAGCAATATGTGAACCGTGAACTTCCAGGTGTTCAAGCTGGTTTTAGAAAAGGCAGCAGAAACAGAGATCAAATTGCCAACATCCACTGGATCGTGGAACAAGCAAGAGAGTTCCAGAAAAACATCTATTTCTGCTTTATTGGCTATGCCAAAGCCTTTGACTGTGTGGATCACAATAAATTGTGGAAAATTCTGAACGAGATGGGAATACCAAACCACCTGACCTGCCTCTTGAGAAACCTATATGCAGGTCAGGAAGCAACAGTTAGAACTGGACATGGAACAACAGACTGGTTCCAAATAGGAAAAGGAGAATGNCGTGGGTTGGCAGTGTACTGCTGCAGGGTTGGGGGCACTGAGTGCAGCAGTGCCAGCCTGGGACCTTTGGAAGGAGGTGGCCACTATCTTCATTACCTCCACCTTAGTTTGGTCTCAGGTCAAACAACAGGGAGGGAAGACAGCCCCACCCATCAACAGAAAATTGAATTAAACATTTACTGAGCATGGTCCCACCCATCAGAACAAGACCCAGTTTCCCCACAGTCAGTCTCGCCCAGCAGGAAGCTTCCATAAGCCTCTTACCCTTATCTGTCAGAGGGCAGACTGAATGAAAACCAGTGTCAAAGAAAGCTTCTCAAACCGATACATGGACCACACACAGCCTTGTCGAACTCAATGAAACTATGAGCCATGCCCTGTTCAGTTCAGTCCAGTCCCTGAGTCGTGTCAGACTCTTTGCGACCCCATGGGCTGCAGCACACCAGGGTCCCTGTTCGTCACCAACTCCTGGAACTTGCTCAGACTCATGTACATCAAGCCCCTGATGCCATCCAACCATCTCATTCTCTGTTGTCCCCTTCTCCTCATGCCTTTCATCTTTCCCAGCATCAGGGTCTATTCTGATGATTCAGTTCTCCTATTTTGGCAGTCACTTTTTTTTTTTTTAAACAGTGATTAGAGTCACCCTGCTGACTTATACAGTAAAGAGTCTGCTTACAAAGTGGGAGTGAAGTGAAGTGAAGTGAAGTCACTCAGTCGTGTCCAACTCTTGCGACCCCGTGGACTATAGCCTACCAAGCTCCTCCGTCCCTGGGATTCTCCAGGCAATAATACTGGAGTGGGTTGCCATTTCCTTCTCCAGGGGATCTTCCCGACTCAGGGATCCAACCTGGGTTTCCCGCATTGGAGGCAGACGCTTTAACCTCTGAGCCAGCAAGGAAGCCCAAAGTGGGAGACCCAGATTCAATCCTGGGGAAACTTCCCCTGGAGAAGGGAATGACTACTCACTGCAGTATTCTTGCCTGGAGAATTCCATGGACAGAGGAGCCTGGTAGGCTGCAGTCTGTGGGGTCTTGAAGAGTGGGACCCAACTTCACTTTCTTTCTTTTTTTTTTATTGTAGTTTTAACTTATTTTACTTTACAATACTGTATTGGTTTTGCCATACATTGACATGAATCCACCACGGGTGTACATGCGTTCCCAAACATGAACCCCCCTCCCACCTCCCTCCCCATAACATCTCTCTGGGTCATCCCCATGCACCGGCCCCAAGCAACCTGTATCCTGTATCAGACATAGACTGGCGATTCGTTTCTTACCTGATAGTACAACTTCACTTTCACTTTTCACTTTCATGCATTGGAGAAGGAAATGGCAACCCACTCCAGTGTTCTTGCCTGGAGAATCCCAGGGACAGAGGAACCTGGTGGGCTGCCATCTATGGGGTTGCACAGAGTCGGACATGACTGAGGTGACTTAGCAGCAGCAGCAGCAAAGAGTCCTTTGATCTGGAAGTCTCTGAAGTTGGAGATTCCAATGGCTTTCACCAACCACCTCACCCACCAGCCCCACCATGGTCTCTCAGGCTTCCAAGAAGGCTATTTTACTTGTGAGGACATAACCTTTCTTGTGTTTTGGGAAAAGTCTTCCCCAGGCTGGAATCCCAGCCATTAAGATAAATGTCCAGATGGTCCAGTTTTCAGTCTTTATGGATCTTCTGACAGGTTTCCTTCACCAGCTTCTCTCAAAGAAGATGGACCATAACTTGTTCATGATGAAGAGGTCCCCGTGCTTCACAAAACATAGTGGCTTAGGACAACAATTCACAGTTATACTCACAGTTTCCTTGGGTCAGGAATTCTAGAGTGTTTTGGCAGGGTGATTCTGGCTCAGGGTCACACACGAGGTCACAGTCAAGATGTTAGCTGAGGCAGATGTCATCTGAAGGCTTGACCAGGGCTGGAATACCTGCTTCCAAGGTGGGTCATTCACATGGCAGCTAAGTTAATTCTGGGTGTAGGTGGGGTGCCTCAGCTCCTCCTCACATGGGCCACTCCCAGGCTGCTTAAATGTCCTCACGATGTGGTAGCTGATTTCCTGCTGAGTAGTCTAAGGAAGGAAAACAGACACAGCACAATGTCATTGATGGCAAAACCTTAGAAGCCCCACACTATCACTTTGGCTATATTTGTTGGTCACACAGATCAACTCTGATACCGTGTAGGATGGGACTATACAAGCGTATGAATGACAGGAACTGCAGGTCATCGGCACCCATCTTGAAAGCTGGAAACCACGAGTATGCCATCAGCAAATGCCATGCTGTCAAAACACTACTGTTCAAATACTCTATGAACTTCATCAGATAAATTATAAGCAAAACAAAGGAATGAGCAGGGAACTTATAGATTGAAAGAGATATAAAAGCTGTCAAATTTTAAAATGTAAGCAAAAGTATATAATATCTAGGTATATCTATCTGGATAACAAAACTATTAAAAATTGCAGGGAAGTGATTACTAGAAAAGCCAAAATGGTTTCTTATGGGGAATGGGTGGGAAGAGATGAGGACTGGGTACAAAGAAGGGGCTTTTGGTTTGGCTCGCAAAAATCTTTCTGGATATGGTGATGGTTACAAACACAAGAGTGCTTGACTTAGACTACTTCACTAAGACATATGTTTGCTTTATGTGATTTCTTTTGTTTGTGCTTTATCTTACTATAAAAATTTTAAGAAATAGAAATCCTAGCCCTGGAGGTATACTGTTAAATCTTCTTAAAGGTATTTGTTGAACTTTGTGCAAAAGTCACAGTTCCTTTCAATATTAGAAGGTAGGAGGCCAGAACAGAAGTCTATCTATTTACCCATTTACCTGTTCAGCTGCACTAAATCTTAGTTGAGGCACATGAAATCTTTACTTGCAGCATGCAAACTCTTAGTTGTGGCTTGTGGCATCTAGCTCCCTGACCAGGGATCGAACCCCGGCCTTCTGCATCGGGAGTGTGGAGTCTTTAGTCACTGGACCACATGGAAGTCCCCACAAGTCTTTTTTTTAATGAACATTTTCAAAAGTACAAAAGGAAATGCAAGCATGCCAACATATTTACAACATTCCTACAGGTTTCTTTTCCTTCCACCAATTTTCAAGGTAGTATAAATAAGAAATTTCAGGTAACTCCTAACGAACTGTATAAGCACAATTATTCTGTCTTTCCTCAAAACCAGATCATTGTATTTGAAATGGAAATAGGAAATTGAATGTGATGGAATGTCCTTCCACCCACCTTTCAGGACAGGAATATTCAATGCACATAGCACCAGAATCCCAGGCCTGCCTTTTGAATAAAAGAATGAAATCCATCTCCCCCCACCTCCTCTGTCAATAAGCTGGGCTTACCAGGTAGCCCTAATGGTAAAGAACCCACCTCCCAGTGCAGGAGATGCAAGAGATGTGGGTTCCATCCCTGGGTCAAGAAGATCCCCTTGAGGAGGGCATGGCTACCCACTCTAGTATTCTTGCCTGGAGAATCCCATGGACAGAGGAGCCTGGAGGGCTACAACCCATGGGATTACAAAGAGCTGGACACAACTGAGCAACTTAGCAGGCATCAAAAATATTGGGGGCTTCCCTGGTGGCTCAGACAGTAAAGAATCTGCCTGCAATGAAAATATTAAAAGAAATAACCTCCCAACTAAAGATGTAGATTCTCATAGTTCCTTATAAAACCCAAGAAAAAGAAAAGAAAACATACTACTCTAAACTCAAGATACTACTTGGCTATTGGAACTAAAATAGAAAGGCAAATCCAACGAGACCCATCTTTTTTCTTCCGTGAAAATGATTTTGCAATGAAAACCAGGTAAATTTTACTGGTGAGTGGCTGAGTGAACTGTTTCCACAGGGTATCTTTTAGTTTTCTAAGGGCTGTTACAAGTTTAGGGCCGCTCATTACTGGTGGCAAGAAACCAGTTTCTGATCAATGTCCCTTCAACCAGTCACAGTGAGCTGAATTTCCTGTGTGCTTACCTCCCTGTTATGTATGCCCTACCCTCATTTTCAGGAATGTTTTTATAAACTGGGTACGAAAAAGGGAAGAAGAGCCCTAATGAAAGTCTCTCTGGGACGCTCACAGACTGGGCCAGAGTAGAAGAAATTTCTGGAGATTTTTCATGTGTTGGTCAGGAGTGGGCCAAGCCTGCATTGCCTCCACAGCAAACTGAGGGCTTTTCTGTCCTTTTTTCTTTCCTTTTACTCTTTTTCTCCTCAGTTCAGTTCAGTCACTCAGTCGTGTCCGACTCTTTGTGACACCATGAACCACAGAAAGCCAGGCCTCCCTGTCTATCACCAGCTCCCAGAGTCCACCCAAACCCATGTCCATTGAGTCAGTGATGCCATCCATCCATCTCATCCTCTGTTGTCCCCTTCTCCTCCTACCTTCACTCTTTCCCAGCATCAGGGTCTTCCCAAATGAGTCAGCTCTTTGCATCAGGTGGGCAAAGGATGGGAGTTTCAGCTTCAACATTAGTCCTTCCAATGAATATTCAGGACTGATCTCCTTGAGGATGGACTGGTTAGACTTCCTTGCAGTCCAAGGGATTCTCAAGAGTCTTCTGCAACACCACAGTTCAAAAGCATCAATTCTTTGGTGCTCAGCTTTCTTTATAGTCCAGCTCTCACATCCATACATGACCACTGGAAAAACCATTGCCTTGATTAAATGGACCTTTTTTGACAAAGTAATGTCTCTGCTTTTGAATATGCT
>SJYQ01001926.1:49677-61518 GCA_006410935.1 Redunca redunca
CTGGGGAAACTTCCCCTGGAGAAGGGAATGGCTACCCACTGCAGTATTCTTGCCTGGGGAATTCCATGGACAGAGGAGCCTGGAAGGCTATAGTCCATGGGGTTGCAAATAGTCTGGGCACGACTGAGGAGGTTCAGCACTCTCTTTCATTCGACATTATAGTGAACCTTGTCTGTGTCAAATCCAGCATCCATATATCATTATCTTAAGCCATCAACTGCCATCAAAGGTCTGTCTAGTCAAGTCTATGGTTTTTCCTGTGGTCATGTATGGATGTGAGAGTTGGACTGTGAAGAAGGCTGAGCACTGACGAATTGATGCTTTTGAACTGTGGTGTTGGAGAAGACTCTTGAGAGTCCCTTGGACCGCAAGGAGATCCAACCAGTCCATTCTGAAGGAGATCAACCCTGGGATTTCTTTGGAAGGAATGATGCTAAAGCGGAAACTCCAGTACTTTGGCCACCTCATGTGAAGAGTTGACTCACTGGAAAAGACTCTGATGCTGGGAGGGACTTGGGGCAGGAGGAGAAGGGGTCGACAGAGGATGAGATGGCTGGATGGCATCACTGACTCGATGGACGTGAGTCTGAGTGAACTCCGGGAGTTGGTGATGGACAGGGAGGCCTGGCGTGCTGCGATTCATGGGGTCGCAAAGAGTTGGACACGACTGGGCGACTGAAGTGAACTGAACTGAAGCCATCAACAAAATCTTTATTGAGAAGAAATCAGACTCAGAGTGTCGAGGAAGAGAAAACATGGAGTCAGGTGCCTGGGAACAAGGGACGGGAAGCTGGCTTCCGGGGAGCTGGGGCGGGGAAAGGCGTGAATCTCGGGGGCGGAGACGCAGCGTTCATTTGCATAACCAGCATGCACTGCGCGCAATATAGATTGGATTTACTCTTTTAATCCATCGTAGATTTCTTTTAAATGTAATATTTCGATGAATGAACCCTCAGGCACTTAAGTGAAAAGATCTGCCGCAAACTCTTGACCCAGACTTATCCTTGACGTTCCTCACCCTAAGTATGTTAGGAGTGCTCGTTCTCAGGGTGGGTCTTTTGTGTCGCCTTCTTGTTCAGCATCGGCAATAGACTGTGCTGCTCATAATTTTTGGAGGCTTTGTGAGGCAGACAAAGCCAATAAAGTTGTATGCAAAAACAGACCTTGCAAAGAGGAAATTTTGAAACAGGTTTTCTTTTTTCTCGGGATGTCTCACTTAACAGCTTTCTGTGTTTGTGTGTTCTGTTACGCTTTGTTTTGCTCAGTTGATTCTCTCAGTCGTGCTCCTCTTATTTTGTAATGCTGTGGAATGTGTCTTTTTGGGTTTCTTTGTCAATTTCTCAGAGTTTGTCCTTATTCATGCCCTGCGAATCCATAGTGCTGTCTAACCATCTCATTTTTTGTCGGTTTTTTTTTTCTCCAACTTTTACTCCTTTCTAGAATCAGGATCTTTCCCAGTAAGTCAGTTCTTTCCATCAGGTGTTCGAAGTTTTGGCATTTCAGTGTGCCAATCAGTTCTTCCAATGACTATTAAGGACTGATTTCCTTTAGGATGGACTGGCTGGATCTCCTTGCAGTCCAGTTCAGTTCAGTCACTCCATCACGTCCGACTCTTTGTGACCCCCATGAATCGCAGCATGTCAGGCCTCCCTGTCCATCACCATCTCCCAGAGTTCACTGAAACTAACGTCCATTGAGTTGGTGATGCCATCAAGCCATCTCATCCTCTGTCGACCCCTTCTCCTCCTGCCCCCAATCCCTCCCAGCATCAGAGTCTTTTGCAATGAGTCAACTCTTTGCATGAGTTGGCCAAAGTACTGGAGTTTCCGCTTTAGCATCATTCCTTCCAAAGAAATCCCAGGGCTGATCTCCTTCAGAATGGACTGGTTGGATCTCCTTGCAGTCCAAGGGACTCTCANGAAGGGGTCGACAGAGGATGAGATGGCTGGATGGCATCACTGACTCGATGGACGTGAGTCTGAGTGAACTCCGGGAGTTGGTGATGGACAGGGAGGCCTGGCGTGCTGCGATTCATGGGGTCGCAAAGAGTTGGACACGACTGGGCGACTGAAGTGAACTGAACTGAAGCCATCAACAAAATCTTTATTGAGAAGAAATCAGACTCAGAGTGTCGAGGAAGAGAAAACATGGAGTCAGGTGCCTGGGAACAAGGGACGGGAAGCTGGCTTCCGGGGAGCTGGGGCGGGGAAAGGCGTGAATCTCGGGGGCGGAGACGCAGCGTTCATTTGCATAACCAGCATGCACTGCGCGCAATATAGATTGGATTTACTCTTTTAATCCATCGTAGATTTCTTTTAAATGTAATATTTCGATGAATGAACCCTCAGGCACTTAAGTGAAAAGATCTGCCGCAAACTCTTGACCCAGACTTATCCTTGACGTTCCTCACCCTAAGTATGTTAGGAGTGCTCGTTCTTAGGGTGGGTCTTTTGTGTCGCCCTCTTGGTCAGCATCGGCAACAGATTGTGCTCCTCTTAATTTTTGGAGGCTTTGTAAAGCAAACAAAGCCAATAAAGTTGTATGCAAAAACAGACCTTGCGAAGAGGAAATTTTGAAACAGGTTTTCTTTTTTTCGGGATGTCTCACTTAACAGCTTTCTGTGTTTGTGTATTCTGTTTCGATTTGTTTTGCTCAGTTGATTCTCTCAGTCATGCTTCTCTTATTTTGTAACGCTGTGGACTGTGACTTTTTGAGTTTCTTTGTCACCTTTTCAGAGTTTATCCTTACTCATGCCCTGCGAATCCATAGTGCTGTCTCATCATCTCATTTTTTGTTGTTTGTTTTTTTTTTCTCCAACTTTTACTCCTTTCTAGAATCAGGATCTTTTCCAGTAAGTCAGTTCCTTCCATCAGGTGTTCGAAGTTTTGGCATTTCAGTGTGCGAATCAGTTCTTCCAATGACTATTAAGGACTGATTTCCTTTAGGATGGACTGGCTGGATCTCCTTGCAGTCCAGTTCAGTTCAGTCACTCCGTCACGTCCGACTCTTTGTGACCCCCATGGATCGCAGCGTGTCAGGCCTCCCTGTTCATCACCATCTCCCAGAGTTCACTGAAACTCATGTCCATTGAGTTGGTGATGCCATCCAGCCATCTCATCCTCTGTCGACCCCTTCTCCTCCTGCCCCCAATCCCTCCCAGCATCAGAGTCTTTTGCAATGAGTCAACTCTTCGCATGAGGTGGCCAAAGTACTGAAGTTTCAGCTTTAGTATCATTCTTTCCAAAGAATACCCAGGGCTGATCTCCTTTAGGATGGACTGCTTGGATCTCATTTCAGTCCAAGGGACTCTCAAGTGTCTTCTCCAAGACCACAGTCCAACAGCCTCAGTTCTTTGGCCTTCAGTTTTCTTTACAGTGCTACTCTCACATCCATACATGAGTACTGGAAAAACCATAGCTTTGACTAGACGGACCTTTTTCAGCCAAGGAATATCTCTGCTTTTTAATGTGCTGTTTTGGTTGGTCATAGCTTTTCTTCCAAGGAGCAAATGTCTTTCAATTTCATGGCTGAAGTCACCATTCTCAGTCATTTTAGAGCCCAAGAAAGTAAGGTCAGTCACTGTTTCCATCATTTCCCCATCTATTTGCCATGAAGTGATGGGACCACATGCCATCATCTTCCTTTTCTGAATTTTCAGTTTTAAGCCAACTTTTTCACTCTCTTCTTTCAGTTTCATCAAGAGGCTCTTTAGTTTTTCTTCCCTTTGCCATAAGGGTGGTGTCATCTCCATATCTGAGGTTATTGATGCTACTCCCTACAGTGTTGATTCCAGCTTGTGCTTCATCCAGCATGGCATTTCATATGATGTACTCTGCATTCAGCTTAGATAAGCAGGGTGACAATATGCAGCCTTGAGGTACTCTTTTCCTGATTTGGAACCAGTCTGGGTTTCAATGTCCGTTTCTAACTGTTGCTTCTTGACCTGCATACAGGTTTCTCAGGGGGCAGGTAAGGTTGTTAGGTCAGTAAAATTGCTTGGTATTTGGCCAGTATGGTTCTCATAATCGTGACTGCACTTTCCAGGAGATTTTTCTGGTGCCAGGAAAGATTGGAGATGGGAGGAGAAAGGGATGACATTGGGGAAAACCATTAGATAGCATCACTGACTCAGTGGACATTTGTTTGAGCATGCCCTGGGAGTTAGTGACGGTTAGGAAAGCCAGTTGGACAGAACTGAGCAGATGAACTGGACAATTTTCTCAACCCAGGGATAGAACCAGGCCCTCCTATTTGGCATTTTTTTTTTTTAATAGTGACTAGAGTCACCCTGATGGCTTAGACAGTACAGAGTCTGCTTACAGAGCGGGAGACCCAGATTCGATCCTGGGGAATCTTCTCCTGGAAAAGGGAATGGCTACCCACTGCAGTATGCTTGCCTGGAGAATTCCATGGACAGAGGAGCCTGGATGGCTACAGTCCATGGGATTGCAAATTGTCTGGGCAGGACTGAGCATACAGGGTACTCTATTTCATTTGACATTATAGGGAACCTTTTCTGTATCAAATGCAGCGCTCCTACATCATTTTCTTATGCTGTCAACAATATCCTTTATTCGACACAAATCAGACTCAGAACATTGAGGAGAGGACATGGAGTCAGGGGCCTGGGAACAAGGGGCTGGAAGCGGGCTTCGCAGGAGCTGGGGCAGGAAAGGCGCAAATCTCAGCAGCTGGGATCAATGTTCATTTGCATAACCAGAATGCAATACATGCAATATAGTTTCTATTTATTATTTCAATTTATCATAAGTTTTAAAAAATGTAGTACTTTGAAGAATGAGCCTTCATCCTCTTAGGCGCAAAGATCTGCTGCAAACTCTTGACCCAGACTTACCCTTGACGCTCCTCAGCCTCACTGTGTTAGGAGTGAGCATCACCTCATCAGTATGTTCACAGGCTCTTTACGGTATGTTTACTCTTGTCCTTGCTTCTACTGGAGCTGAGTCTTTTGTCTCACTGAGGATTCGGTGAGGTAGGCCCAAGTAGGGATAAGGTGAGCTTCTGATAATTTTTGGAGGCCTTGTGAGATAAACAAGGCCAATATTTGTAGAAGAATAAAATTTGAAACGTGGAGGGCTTTGGGCAGGTTTTCTACACCAGCAGCAGTTAAGAGTTTGATGTTTATTTATCACATGAAATTGTGTTCTTGATTTTTAGTAAGATTTTCATAATCCTGAATGAGATTTCTTTGGTTTTTTGATTCTGGGAGAGATTGAAGACAGGAGGAGAAGGGACGATATCCACTCATTATATAGCACCCACCGTCTTGGTGGACATGCATTTGAACAAGCCCCGGGAGAACTGTTTGGAGAAGACTGAGCAAAGGAACTAGACAATTTTTATGACCCAGGGATGGAACCGGCTCCTCCTATATTGGTAGACAGCTTTTTAAAAAATTAGTGATTAGAGTCACCGTGGTGGCTTAGACAGTGAAGACTCTGCTTACAATGTGGGAGACGGAGGTTTGCTCCTGGGGAAGAATCTCCTGGAGAAGGGAATGGCTACCCACTGCATTATTCTTGCCTGGAGAATTCCATGGACAGAGGAGCCTGGAGGGCTACAGTCCATGGGGTCACAAATAGTTTGGCAAGCCTGTGCACTCAGGACACTCTGTTTCATTTGACAGTATAGTGAACTTCTTCGTGTCAAATGCCGTGCTCCTATATCAGTTTCTTAAGCCATCAACAAAATCCTTTATTCGAAAGAAATCAGACACAGAGCTTGGAAGAAAAGACATGGAGTCAGGGGCCTGGGAACAACGGACTGCAAGTGGACTTTGCGGGAGCTGGGGCCGGAAAGGGGTGAATCTCGGGGGCGGGGAGTCAGCATTTATTTGCATAACCAGAATGCACTGCGTGCAGTACGTTCAATTTATTATTTCAGTTTATCGTAGATTTCTTTTAAACGTAGTATTTCAAAGAACGAGCCTTCGTCCCTTTATGTTGAAAGATCTCATACAACCTCTTCATGGGGTCGTACCCTTTTTTTTTTGCTTCTCATCCTCAGTGTATTAGGAGTGCTCTTATCGGTATGGCCCAGGCGAACTGCGGTACCTATACTCCATTTTATGCTTTTGCTTGAATTTCCTCTCTTGTGTTGCGGTGAGACTAGGTGAAGTAGGGCCACGAAAGAAATGATACTTCCATTACCAGACAATTTTTGGAGGTCTTGTGAGATTAAACAAGATCAATATTCTTGTGTAGAAAAGTAGAAGTTGAAAAATAAACAATTTCGGGCAGTTTTTCTAGATTCTAGAAGCTTTCTTTGTTTATCATTTCAGTTTGCAGGGTTTGATTTTCAGTGAGTTTAAAGTGAAAGACACTTAGTCGTGTCCAACATTTTGTGACCGCGTGCACTATGCAGTCCATGGAATACTCCAGACCAAGATACTGGAGTGGGTATTCTCTCCCTTTTGCAGGGATCTTTCTAACTCAGGGATCGAACCCAGGTCTCCCGCACTGTAGGCGAATTCTTTTCCAGCTGAGATACAAGGGAAAAACCCAACATCCATAAAACCACAAGGGGGTTTTTCAAGTGAAGACAGAATGGCCAATCAGACACAACTGAGCAAAGAAACCAGACAGATTTTTCGCTACCCACGAATGGAACCCTGGCCTTGTAATATTGGCAGATGGCTTTTTTTTTTCCCCCTTTTGCTGATTAGAGTTTCCCTGATGGCTTAGAAAGCCTGCTTTCAATGCGGTAGACCCAGGCTCAGTTCCTAGGGAAGATTCTCCTGAGAAGAGAAAAATACTGCAGTATTCTTGCCTGGTGAATCCCATGGACAGAGGAGCCAGACAGTCGGACATGACTGAGCGACTTTCAGAGAGAGAGCCACCTGGGAAAAGGAGAACTCTTTCTGTGTGATCCCACGTTTCTTTTGCAGGTGTAATTGTCTTTTGGGCTGTGCTTTGTTTTCTGTAGTGTCAGTCACTCAGTCCTGTGGGACTGTTAGCCACCCTGTGGCCTGTAAGCTGCCAGGCTCCTCTGTCCATGGAATTCTCCAGGCCAGGATACTGCAGTGAGTTTCCACTCCCTTCTCCAGGGACTCTTCCCGACCCAGAGATCAAACCCGAGTCTCCTGCATTACAGGCCAATTGTCTACCATGTGAGTCACCATTTTTTCCCCCTAATCCACAGTTATTACTACTGGATTTAGTGGTAGTCAACTTTCATAGCTGCATTATTCATATAGGATCGTTTTGTTTGTTCATAAACCTATGGAGTTAGGTCGTAAACTCATGTGGTAGATGTGTTCGTTCTCTTCTCCCCCATCCCAATCCAGGATGTAATATTTGTAAAAATCCATAGACAGTCTCAGGCTTCCCTGGTAGCTCAACTGGTAAAGAATCCCCCTTCCATGCAGGAGACCTAGGTTTGATTTCTGGGTGGGGAAGATCCCCTGGAGAAGAGAACAGCTACCCACTCCAGTATTCTGGGCTGGAGAATTCCATCCACTCTATAGTCCATGGGAGTCATTTTAGACTCCCTATGAGAATTGCCGATCAAAGCGTATATCTAACTTTTCATTTATGTAATGCCAATTGTTGCTTTTCCTTCAAAGACTGTACCAGTACACACTCAACAGCACTATATCAACATTTCACTGTTTCACATGCCCAGCAACTTTTGTTTTCAAGCTTTTAGAACTTTTGGCCATCTGTGAGGTGTGCAATCCATCATTTAAAGTACTGACATATAATTTCACTGTATAGAGGAGCCATCACTTGTTCAAATCAAATTTCTGGTGTAGGCCGTATAGATAGTTTCCAATATGTTTATTTTATGCTCGAAGCAGTGGTTGTCCAATTACTTCCTCAGGACAAATTTGAAGAGTGAAATTGCTGGACTAAGTGTTCCATACATTGAACTTTTTGACCCATATTACCCACCTGTCACCTGGAAAGATTTTACAATTTTACGTTCATATCTACAGTATTTGCATACCTTTAGTCCCAAACCCATTTCAAAAGCAGCTTAAAAAGAAAAAAACAACAAACTAAATTTTGTATATGCTTTTTTCTTTTCTTTTTTTGCTTTTTTAATATTTATTTTTTAACTGAAGGATAATTGCTTTCAGAATTTAATTTTAAAGGCCAATGACACAGGGCTCTCAGAAGAGCAAAACCTATAATTGGTTTTTCGCATCCCAGTCCCCACTTCCCAGAAACAACCATTTTCAATCCTTAGCAGTTTCATCTGTTTGCTTCTATAACTCACAGTATGCTTATACAGCTCTTTCTTCACTTTGTTTTAAACTGTAGCAGACAGGCTAGATGCCCACTCTGATATCAATTTTTCCTCAACGTTAAAGATAGCTTAGAATTCCTGAGCTTTCCAGGGTTCTGAAGCATTAAAATGTCCTTGTCCCCACTTGGCTGCTGTTACCTGCTCTCCTGTTTTGTCAATAAGAACATATCTTTTCTTGTTATTCCTTTACTGTCATTTAGTGGGGTTTTGTGGACAGAGTAGAGATAAATGGATATATCTAATCTGCCATATTCAACCTGAAATCGGAAGATACTGCACATTTTATTATCATTATAATTATTATTATTTGGCTGTGCTAGAATCCCAGGGACGGGGAAGCCTGGTGGGCTGCCNGTCCCTTGGACTGCAAGGAGATCCAACCAGTCCATTCTAAAGGAGATCGGTCCTGGGTGTTCATTGGAAGGACTGATGCTGAAGCTGAAACTCCAGTGCTTTGGCCACCTCATGTGAAGAGTTGACTCATTGGAAAAGACCCTGATGTTGGGAGGGATTGCGGGCAGGAGGAGAAGGGGACGACACAGGTTGAGATGGCTGGATGGCATCACTGACTTGATGGACGTGAGTTTGAGTGACCTCCGGGAGTTGGTGATGGACAGGGAGGCCTGGCGTGATGTGATTCATGGGGTCGCAAAGAGTCGGACAGGACTGTGTGACTGAACTGAACTGAACTGACAGTGAAAGTAAAATCTGTTCTTAAAACTCAAGACTATATCAGGGCAGCTTCAATTCTAACAATAAGAGCTCACAGGTCCTCTATATCAGGAGAGACTTTTTAGTTTTCAGGAAAAATGGTAACATTTAAACCTTAAAGAAATCAGGATGCACTGAATAAATGCTATAAAATATTGTAGTTTAACAACTGAAATCATAAATGGCTTTATCTAAACAAATCCCTCAATGTGAAGATGACACAACCAAAGTGATTTGCGAGAAATGCATAACTGCATGAAGTTAAAGCTTTATGAATATATGTCATCTGCCATGACTTACTAGTTTTCCAAGCATCTTTGGGGGCACTGTAACATGCGTTTTGTCATTTTACTTTCTCCTTATCAACATAGTTGGATACTTTCATGAACTAATCATTCATGAAAATAGTCTGTTTTCTCCTAATGAAACTAATTGATTGTATTAACTATATCAAAATTTCTACCACATATTTTTTAAAACTCAAAAATAATATGTTAAGGTTGAATGCACCTAATTTCAGAGTTGAAAGATGTGTATCTTTACTTTAAAATGGTGGGAAAATCTACCAGAAAGAGCAACCTACCAAATAATTCACACTAGAGAAGCACATGCAGAGTCCTATTTTTTAAAACCTAAAGCAGTTAAGAAGGCAAAGAAATAGTTGCAAGTTGGATGTAATCTTGAGTTTTCTTTTGGTAAACTTTAAAAATATTCTGTGAATCCTATTCATAATATTATTTTGTTAATGTTCAAAACTATAAGAAATATGGGACCCTTCTCCGAATTTGTGTGTCATCCTTGAGCAGGGGCCATGCTAATTTCTCTATCATTCGAGTTTTAATATATGTGCTATTGAAGCTTCTAGCACTGCAACATTATTTTGATTGTGCAAAACCACCTTGGTTATAATGGGGCATCTGAAAGTACAATAAGTACAAATACCTGCTTTATCTCCTGACAGATAAGCTTTTTTAATTTTCAGATATGACACATTGAGCCTTGTCACTTTGTGTCAGTTAGCACTTCTGCATATAGGAGATTCTGCCACTGTGACCAGTGCATGGTAGCAGCACACAACCTCCTGAGACTGGCAAAGTCAGCTGAGGATTTGACTTACTTGCCATCAACTGCTGTAATGGCAAAATAGATGGATATTGTTAATTCTTGTGTGATATTGACTCCATGCACCTAAAATAAGCTTTAAGGACAGTATGGTTCGATGCTCTATTTACTTTTTAAGTGATTTTTGTTATTTAGGTTTATGTGCATAAACACATCATCATCCATCCAGCCTTCACAGCCTTCAGGGTGGGCACATCAGCCCTTAGATGCTGCCTGAGAACCTCAGAGGAAGCTCGTGAACATGTAACGTGCTTCTCAGAAAGCCTTGCCTCTGTGCTTGCTAGAGTGCACACTCTGAAATGGGCTGTGAGAAATATCTGATTCAGCAGGATTATTCATTGTCCCCCTGGGAACTTGGATCCTCTTAATTTGGGCCTGTGGCAAAGGGAGTGGGCAACGGGTGACAACTGGAGGCACTTGCAACTAGAAAGTCAGTGTCAGCTGAGGATGCTACAGGAAGAGTAAAAAGCACCAGAATGTTCTGTTGCCCTGAGCACATCATTGCATTTGTGTAGCGCCACCAACTCCTGCATGCTCGCTCAGTTGTGTCTGACTCTGCGACCCCACAGACTATAGCCCACCAGGCTCCTCTGTCCATGGGATTCTCCAGGCAAGAATACTGGAGTGGGTTTCCATGCCCTCCTCCAGGGGATCTCCTGACCCAGGGATCAAATCCGGGTCTCCTGCCTCTCCTGTGTTACAAGCAAATTCTTTACCACTAAGCCACTGGAGAAGCCTGTGTATGTACTTATTAACTTTTCTCCAAAGAATTACCCCCACACACTCTGGTTAATAATGGGGAGCCCCCAGAGTGCTCAGATTCCTCAGTCACCTTATATTCTTAAAGGTCCTGCCAAGATTGGGATCCAAGGTCATGGTTTAAAGCAGAAATCCCATTTCAGCCTGTTGGTTGCAAGGACACAGACGGGAAACGGGCAGATAAGATAAGATAAGATAAGCCTCTAGGGCTTATCTTCAGAGAAGACGCCAGGCCCCAGCAAGCATGCGTGGAAGTGCTCCTAAGCCATCAGACCTCTGAGGCGGGGCACAAAAGGCCTTGGGAATGCATGCATGAAATTTCAAATGATTCCTCAAAAAAACTAAAAATAGAGTTGCCTTATGATCCAGCAATCCCACTCCCGGGCATGTATCTGGACAAAAATATAATTCTAAAAGATGCATGCTAGTTCATAGCAACACTACTTACAGTAGCCAAGACATGGAAACAATTTGTGCTATAAGAAGCCTTCCTCAGCCATGTCTTCTGGGTTTCCTCTGGGGGAGTTGCTAAGCACAGCTGGCCTCCTCAGGGGCTTGGGGACGTACTAGGTCAGTATTTTGCACCTGAAAACAGACAACGTTCATTTTTCTAATAAAAACAACTTAAAAAACAAAAGACAAATTAATAAAAAGAAAGTACACACGGTTGGGAAAACTGGACAGATACATGTAAGCGAATGAAATTAGAACACCCCCTAACACCATACATAAAAATAAACCCAAAATGGATTAAAGACCTAAATGTAAGGCTGGATATTATAAAACTCTTATTAGAGGAAAACATCGGCATAACACACTTTGCCATAAATAGCAGGAAGATTGTTTTTTTTTTAATTTAAATTCATTTATTTTAATTGGAGGCTAATTACTTTACAATATTGTATTGGTTTTGCCATACATCAACATGAATCAGTGACAGGTGTACACATGTTCCCAATCCTGAACACCCCTCCCACC
>SJYQ01001926.1:64410-87426 GCA_006410935.1 Redunca redunca
TGGAGTGCAGAGTCACTGTTCTCGGCTAAGCAGCTCACTGGTTTAGCCCGTTTATAACAGCATGGTAATATTTGGACCGGAATCCATCCCGTGTTCTTGTTATGCAGTTACTTTTGTGTGTTGTCTAGATTCTGAATAGTGTCTATTTTCATGCTTTAATTTCATAAGCATGTCTTCTGTTAATCTGAGTAACGAAGCACACAGTGGCATTAACATAGTGTTTTCATGCCACACTCATTTGGCAGAGGCATAGGGTTTAGCTCAGTCCTCATTATACTCTGCAGTATACATTATACTCTGCAGTAAGTCGCCATGACAGAGTGAAAACTGTCCAGTGACGTGGCCATTTTGCTGTATCTGGATTTTTGCATTGCTGGAGTGCAGTAATGGTAGAGAATAGTATGGTCTTAATGATTATTATTGTGATTATAACGTGGATACTCAAGTCGTAGTCACCAAAACCCTCCATTATTATGAATTGATCCAATGTCTATAGGGGGTCACAGAGTGGACACGACTGAGCACAGCCGGAAGCACTATATTAGCCACAAACCCCCCCCCCCGCCCCACCCTGCCCTGCCCTGCAAAGTGTTATTGAGAACAGGCTTAATTCTTAGAGGGGCTGGTTAGTCTTGTTGAGTTTTAGCTTTAGCCTGCAAAAATATAGTCATTGCTCATCATGGTTATCAGAAAAGAACAAGATGGACCGGATGGGTCAATATATATCATCATGATTGGAGGAGGGGAAACTCCTACAACAGATTGAGTAAAGGACTGTGTGGAGCGAATTCTCTGGTGTTAGGGTTCCGTGCTTTCATTGCCGAGAGAGCGGGTTCAATCCCTGCTGGGGGACTAAGACCCTACAAGCTGAGTGAAGCCACCCCCACCAAAAAAAAGATGGTGACTGGGTTACAGTGATCTTTTAAAATGAAGGACAGGTTACTGAATTTGAGAAGTCTTCAGTGGTCCGTCTAGTCAAGGCAATGGTTTTTCCAGTGGTCATGAATGGATGTGAGAGTTGGACTGTGAAGAAAGCTGAGCACTGCAGAATTGATGCTTTTGAACTGTGGTGTTGAAGAAGACTCTTGAGAGTCCCTTGGACTGCAAGGAGATCCAACTAGTCCATCCTAAAGGAGATCAGTCTTGGTTGTTCATTGGAAGGACTGATGCTGAAGCTGAAACTCCAATACTTTGGCTACCTCATGCAAAGAGTTGACTCATTGGAAAAGACCCTGATGCTGGGAGGGATTGGGGGCAGGAGGAGAAGGGGACGACAGAGGATGAGATGGCTGGATGGGATCACCAACTCGATGGAGGTGAGTTTGAGTGAACTCCGGGAGTTGGTGATGGACAGGAAGGCCTGGCGTGTTGTGATTCATGGGGTCGCAAAGAGTCGGACACGACTGAGTGACTGAACTGAACTGAACTGAACAGACAATGAAAGTTAAATGTGTTCTTAAAACTCAAGACTATCTCAGGGCAGTTTTAGCTCTAACAATAGGAGCTGACAGGTCCTCTATACCAGGAGAGACTTTTTAGTTTTCAGGGAAAACGGTAACATTTAAACCTTAAAGAAATCAGGATGCACTGAATAAATGCTATAAAATATTGTAGTTTAACAACTGAAATCACAAATGGCTTACCTAAACAAATCCCTCAATATGAAGATGACACAACCAAAGTGATTTGTGAGAAATGCATAACTGCATGAAGTTAAAGCTTTATGAATATATGTCATCTGCCATGACTTACTAGTTTTCCAAGCATCTTTGGGGGCACTGTAACATGCATTTTGTCATTTTATTTTCTTCTTATCAACATAGTTGGATACTTTCATGAACTAATCATTCATGAAAACAGTCTGTATTCTCCTAATGAAACTAATTGAGTGTATTAACTATATCAAAATTTCTACCACATATTCTTTTTAAACTCAAAAATAATTGGTTGAAATTGAATGCACCTAATTTCAGGGTTGAAAGATGTGTATCTTTACTTTAAAATGGTGGGAAAATCTACCAGAAAGAGCAACCTACCAAATAATTCACACTATAGAAGCACATGCAGAGTCCTATTTTTTAATACCTAAACCAGTCAAGAAGGCAAATAAAAAATTGCAAGTTGGATGTAATCTTAAGTTTTCTTTCAGTAAACTTTAAAAATATTCTGTGAATCCTATTCATAATATTATTTTGTTAATGTTCAAAACTATAAGAAATATGGGACCCTTCTCCGAATTTGTGTGTCATCCTTGAGCAGGGGCCATGCTAATTTCTCTATCATTCGAGTTTTAATATATGTGCTATTGAAGCTTCTAGCACTGCAACATTATTTTGATTGTGCAAAACCACTTTGGTTATAATGGGGCATCTGAAAGTACAATAAGTACAAATACCTGCTTTATCTCCTGAAAGATAAGCTTTTTTAATTTTCAGATATGACACATTGAGCCTTGTCACTTTGTGTCAGTTAGCACTTCTGCATATAGGAGATTCTGCCACTGTGATCAGTGCATGGTAGCAGCACACAACCTCCTGAGACTGGCAAAGTCAGCTGAGGATTTGACTTACTTGCCATCAACTGCTGTAATCGCAAAATAGATGGATATTGTTAATTCTTGTGTGATATTGACTCCATGCACCTAAAATAAGCTTTAAAGACAGTATGGTTCGATGCTCTATTTACTTTTAAGTGATTTTTGTTATTTAGGTTTATGTGCATAAACACATCATCATCCATCCAGCCTTCACAGCCTTCAGGGTGGGCACATCAGCCCTTAGATGCTGCCTGAGAACCTCAGAGGAAGCTCGTGAACATGTAACGTGCTTCTCAGAAAGCCTTGCCTCTGTGCTTGCTAGAGTGCACACTCTGAAATGGGCTGTGAGAAATATCTGATTCAGCAGGATTATTCATTGTCCCCCTGAATCCTCTTAATTTGGGCCTGTGGCAAAGGGAGTGGGCAACGGGTGACAACTGGAGGCACTTGCAACTAGAAAGCCAGTGTCAGCTGAGGATGCTACAGGAAGAGTAAAAAGCACCAGAAAGTTCTGTCACCCTGAGGCATCAGTGCATTTGTGTAGCGCCGTCAATTCCTGCATGCTCGCTCAGTTGTGTCCGACTCTGCGACCCCATGGACTGTAGCCCACCAGGCTCCACTACCCATGGGATTCTCCAGGCAAGAATACTGGAGTGGGTTTCCATGCCTTCCTCCAGGAAATCTTCCCGACCCAGGGATCAAATCCAGGTCTCCTGCCTCTCCTGTGTTACAAGCAAATTCTTTACCACGAAGCCACTGGAGAAGCCTGTGTATGTACTTATTAACTTTTCTCCAAAGAATTAGCCCCACACACTCTGGTTAATAATGGGGAGCCCCCAGAGTGCTCAGATTCCTCAGTCACCTTATATTCTTAAAGGTCCTGCCAAGATTGGGATCCAGGGTCATGGTTTAAATCCCATTTCAGCCTGTTGGTGGCAAGGACACAGAAGGGAAATGGGCAGAGTCTAGGGCTTATCTTCAGAGAAAGCTCCAGGCCCCAGCAAGCATGCGTGGAAGTGCTCCTAAGCCATCAGACCTCTGAGGAGGGGCACAAAAAGCCTTGGGAACACATGCATGAAATTTCAAATGATTCCTCAAAAAAACTAAAAATAGAGTTGCCATATGATCCAGCAATCCCACTCCTGGGCATGTATCTGGACAAAAATATAATTCTAAAAGATACATGCTAGTTCATAGCAACACGACTTACAATAGCCAAGACATGGGTTTCCTCTGGGGGAGTTGCTAACCACAGCTGGCCTCCTTGGGGGCTTGGGGATGTACTAGGTCAGTATTTTGCACCTGAAAACAGACAACGTTCATTTTGTCTAATAAAAATAATTTAAACAAAAGAAAGATTAATAAAAAGAAAGTACACACAGTTGGGAAAACTGGACAGATACATGTAAACGAATGAAATTAGAACACCCCTAACACCACACACAAAAATAAACTCAAAATGGATTAAAGACTTAAATGTAAGGCTGGATACTATAAAACTCTTATTAGAGGAAAACATTGGCAGAGCACACTTTGCCATAAATAGCAGGAAGATTGTTTTTGATCCATCTCCTAGAGTAATGAAAATAAAAACAAAAAATAAACACATGGGATGTAATTAAAATTAAAAGCTTTTGCACAGCAAAGGAAACCATAAATAAAACGAAAAGACAACTCTCAGAATGGGAGAAAATATTTGCAAATGAAGCAATGAACAAGGGTTTAATCTCCAAAATATATCAATAGTTCATGCAGCTCAATATCAAAAATAAGAAAAAAACTCAATCAAAAACTGGGTGGAAGATCTACATAGACATTTCTCCAAAGAAGACAGATAGCCAAGAGGCACATGAAAAGATGGTCAGTATCACTAATTATTAGTCACTTCAGCTGTGTCCAACTCTGTGGGACCCCATAGACGGCAGCCCACCAGGCTCTGGGATTCTCCAGGCAAGAAGACTGGAGTGGGTTGCCATTTCCTTCTCCAATGCATGAAACTGAAAAGTGAAAGTGAAGTCACTCAGTCGTGTCCGACTCTTAGCTACCCCATGGACTGCAGCCTACCAGGCTCCTCCGTCCTTGGGATTTTCCAAGCAAGAGTACTGGAGTGGGGTGCCATTGGGAAGTCCATAAACTTCTAATTTTTGGACAGATAAAATTCACAAGTACAAAGTACATATGCCATGAAATACCCTGTTTCTTCTCTCTGCAACAAGGCCATTGATCTCTACTGGAGCCCTGTGTGCATGGAAAATGGTAGAAAGTTAAGAAATATCCCCATGCTTTTGTGTTCCAGGAAAAGGCTTACAGCAAAGAACCACCTTTCCCCATAGGACTCAGATAAGACTCATGCATAAAACCCTTGTGAGGTACTACACGGCCAGATACAGGCTCGAAATGCTTTTTTGCCTTAAAAGTGATTTGCCGAACTGTTGTCCCCAGTGATCCATCAGAACAAAATGCTTGACAACCACACTTTGGTGAAGTTCCTCTCTTTTCCCGAGACCCGGAATCCCATCAGCTTGAACCAATAGATAACCCTCCTGAGGACAGGCGAGGCTTCCGGTGCAGGCATTCCTGGAGGACTGTCCCGTGTCCTGCCTTACCTGGTCCTTCCCTATGGAGGCAGACCCCTTCCTGTCTAACCCTTGAGAGCCGGCAGATCTGTGCTGAGGTGTTCTTCCTGTTAAAATCATCTCTTGCACCCCATCACTACAAGCTTTCTGAATAAAGTCTTGAATTATTGGATCTGGTTTTCATTTGATACCCATCTCCCAGTGCTCCCCTTGGAGGCAACCACTATTCCCAGATGCTTACAAATTCTTGCCTGGTCTGTAGCAATAAAAATGTCAAAATCTACATAGTTTCTACTTCCTTATTTCCATGTAACAGGGTCATTTACAAATTATTCCCTGTTAGTACACATGAATGACCTTATTGTGTTTGAAGTCTATAGTTTTCTATGGCATTCTATGGGTGCACCATCATTTATTTACAATTCCCTATTGATGGACATTTGGGTTGTTGTACAAACTCTAATGCACTGACTTATGCATATGTTTGTCATTTTTAAGCCTGTGTATACCCACAAGAGAAAGACTGTGTATACCCACAAGAGAAAGACTTGTGTATACCCACAAGAGAAAGACTGTAATGGTTCCCTGGAGAATGAAGCAGGCAAGGCTTTCTTGACATAACAGGAGCCATATTTAGCCTAAGCCATTTTGTGATCTAAGCCTGGCCACAAAGCTTGCCCTTGAACAGGTCTCAATAGTTAATGATTTTAAGGGAAAAAAAGAATGCAGAAACAATGCCTGCTATAATGCAAGAGAAGTAACAATAGCAAAGATCAGGTGAAGAAATAGACCAGTAAACATAGAAAACAAACATGATTACCAAAGGGGAAGAGGTGGGGGAGAAGGGGTAAAATAGAAGTTTAGTATTAACATATGCACACTACTATATGTATTATATACATATATGTATTTTGTATACATATATAAAATAGATAACCAACAAAAACCTACTGTATAGCTTGGGAACTAGACTCAATGTTGTGTACTAACTTATCAGTGAGAAGAATGTGAAAACAATATATATGAATCACTGTTCCGCACACCTGAAACTAACACAACACTGTAAATCGACTACTATTGTTGTTCAGTCACTCAGTTGTGTTCGACTCTTTGTGACCCCATGGACTGCAGGACGCCAGGCTCTCCTGTCCTTCACCATCTCCCAGAGCTTGTTCCAACTCATGTCCATTGAGTCAGTGATGTCATCCAACCACCTCATCCTCTGTTGCCCCCTTCTCCTCCTGTCCTCAATCCTTCCCAGCGTCAGGGTCTTCTCCAGTGAGTCAACTCTTTGCATCAGGTGGCCAAAGGATTGGAGCTTCAGCTTCAACATCAGTCCTTCCAATGAATATTCAGGGTTAATTTCCTTTACGATTGACTGGTTTGACCTCCTTGTAGTCCAAGAGACTTTCAACTGTACTTGAATTAAAAAGAATTTTTAAAAATCAGTTGTAAAGATCCCCAGTTCTGCTTCAGTAGTAAAGAGTAGCCTGAAGCACTCAGCCACCAGATCAATTGGAATCTAAGTTATGATAATGTTGACCTGTGTGACCCTCATGACTTCAATCAAGCTTGAACTCTGTTGACTGCCCAAAGCCCCTTCATGAATACACATGAACCCTTGGCTTAAAATTGCCCCAGTTTTGCTGTTGGGGAGACACTGCTCTGGGAAAGGTCCCTGGTGTTCTCCTTACTTGCTGCAATTAATAAATCCTTCTTGTAATCTTTGGCTCGGTTGTGCCTTTTGATAACCACTGAGAGGGGAACCCAGTTTTCAGGCCACAATACCTTTGGGGGAATTCTGGGTCAGGCAAATAGATATTTTTAATTTTGGTAGCTTGTGCTGGATTATTCTGGTAAAGCCAAAGTGTCGATTTACATTCCACTGGCCAAAAAAGAAAAGAAAAGAAAAGCAGACTCTCAGGTCTCGGTTCAGATTTACTGAATCAGGGTTTGCATTTTACCAAAGCCCCAGGTGATCTGCCTGCTCCTTCAGGCTTGAGAAACTGCCCCCAGAGCAGTGGTTCTCATCCAGCCAGAGACTGGAATCAGGTAATTTAACGTTGGCGGACTAAGAGGGCATCCCTTTGGCCTGCACGACCTTTGGTAGTGCTGTATGAAAACTTCTGTTTTAACCGCATCTCTGTCTCTTTTATTCACCCCAGTTTTAAGCAACCATCTAAAGATTTCCATTTTGCTGAAATGAGTCCTGTGGTTTTTCCCTTTCTGTTTTCTCTGTTTCACTCCTGTCAATATTTCTGCACTTAATATCTCAATAACCTTTAAAAAATTTCCACCAAGTTTGGAAGAGTCCCTTGACTCCCACTGGACCAATTGAATCAGACTACTTGGGGGCAGGCTCTGGCCATCTCAGGTCATCAACTATTTCAGAGAATTGAGCAGCACTTCATTCAAGCCTTCTTACCCTCCACCTCAAACTCACTTGTGAGTTCTTTGGGATGGACTGATTTATCTTTATAGTTTTAATTTTATTTTGATACCCTTGTAGATTTGTTCATCTCTTTCTCTCTCTAGAGCTGTGCTGTCCAATACGGTAGCCACCAGCAACACATACAATTATAATTTAAATGAAAATAAAAGAAGAAATTTAGTTCATCAGGTTCACTAGCAATGTTTCACACGCCCAAAGGCAAAAGGTTAAGTTAAAATTAATTAAAATAAAATAAAGTAAAATAAAATCCCATTCTTTAGTCCCACATTTTTAGTGTCTAACAGCCACTTGGTTACTGGTTCCTATATTAGACAAAGCCGACCAAATGAGGCCTAATGTGATGGAGTGACAGTGTATCGTATATAAGGCCTGCATGCTCTGACAAGGTACAATACAGCTATTTTTTAAACTGGAAGAAAATGGAGACCGCATTTGTGGGTTTTTTTTTACTGTTTCAATAATCATATTGGTGGGTGTGTGAGGACTGTTATTCTGAGGTCATTTGATGTATAATATGAGATAAAGCAAATGATTACAGATTACATTTGGGGTGTTCTAATTACATTATGTCCTATGTCTTGGAAAACCAGGATGCTTGGTGTGGAAGAAAGGAGTTATAAATGTAAGGGAGAAATGCTTAAGTCAAAGTTCTGTATTCGTATATCTGAATTGGAAGTATCATCATGAGCTCATGAAATTTTATGTGTGTGTGCACATGTATGGATTACCCCATCCTACTCCCAGGCTTTATGGACTAGAAACAGTGACTTAACCAGTAGCAATGAATATCCCCAGTGACCAGACTGGACCAATTAATTATTTCTCATTAAAAAAACCCCAGGACTTCCTAGAGAAACTACTGACTCCAAGTCTGGCCCAGGAAATAAACAAGATGAACCTGTCTGATAACTGCCTGACATAAGGCTCCTGATTGTCAAGGTACCCATTTCAAAGACAGCTATCTCAGTGGATAAAGAACTTGTGGTACATATATACAACAGAATATTACTCAGCCATAAAAAAGAACAAATTTGAGTCAGTTCTAGTGAGGGGGATGAACATACAGCCTGTTGTACAGAGTGAAGTAAATCAGAAAGAGGAAAACAAACATCATATGTTAACGCACATATATGATGTCTAGAAAAATGGTATTGATAAACCTATATGCAGGGTAAGAATAGAGACACAGACATAGAATGGACTTACAGACATGATGGGGGAAGGAGACAGTGGGAAGAAATGAGAGAGTAGCACTGAAACATATATATTGCCATATGTAAAATCGATAGACAGTGGGAATTTGCTGCATGGCACGGGAGGCTCAAACCTGGTGTTCTGTGACAACCTAGAGGGCTGGGATGGAGGTTCAAGAGGGAGGGGACACATGTATACCTATGGCTGATTCATGTTGATCTATGGCAGAAACCGGGGCTTCCCAGGTGGCTCAGTGGTAAAGAATCTGCCTCCCAAGCAGGAGACCTGATCCCTCGGGTTGATCCCTGGGTTAGGAAGATCCCCTGGAGAACGGACCGGCTACCCACTCCAGTATTCCTGGACAATTCCATGGACTGTATAGTCCATAGGGTCACAAAGAGTCAGACACAACTGAGTGACTTTCACTTTCACTTTTCACTTTCATGGCAGAAACCAACACAACATTGTGAAGGAATTATCCTCCAGTCGAAAAAAAAAAAGGACAGCCATCTCGAATAAACACAGTGCCAGTTGAAGGACACAAGTAGATAAACCCAGTAGGCAAGGAGTCAGGCCACCCCGACCCGTGAAGTTCACCTTCTAGAAAGGCCCTGGGTGGCCTAGACAACTGACCACTTGAGTGACCCCGATTCTCCCTTCACACTCCCTCACTGCCACTCTTATGCTTTCCATCTGCCACTGAAGAGTGAATCCTTAAATCCTAGATCCCTACCTTCAGACCCTAATAAAGGGAGAGCCCCAGGTCTGCACCCCCTCCCCCTCCTCTCTCTACCTGTGATCTGGCTGTATGGTCCTTGGGCATGTCATGTCCCTTCCCAGATATGTGAGTAATAAATCACATTCTTCGAATTTCCCTGAGGCTTGGTGCTAAGGTACATTTCATAATCATAAGAACCACAAAGGCTGGTAAGCCACAATATTGGCTCTGGTTTGGGAAGTGTCTATGGGGGCTGCCACAGGTAGTGGGGGCCCAGGTGAGCACTTCAGGCATTTCTGGACAATAGCATCACTATCAAAAGGCTGACATGACAGAACAGAGTCTGGAACATCTTCTGACACCAGATAGCAAGGACACTCTCAAAAGCATCCAGGATCACATCAGACGACTTAGAAATCAACTTGATGAGGCTCCCACTGGCCAAATATAAGCTCTAAGAATAATACTAGTTGCCATGGACTGAAACCCATCAAATGTTTAAACACATGAGTTCATAATAATATTCAGAATGATGATGATAATTTCCACCTTGATAGGAGGATAGGACACTAATTCCTAGTCTTAAAAAATGATAAATGAAGTGAATCAGAGATTTATCCCACCTTTCCTCTATGAACTATTCAGTTCAGTTCAGTTCAGTNAAAGAGAAGTGACTTGAGTCTGACAAATCTCAGGACCCAGATGTTGAATTGCAGAAATATGGAAGACAGAGGAATATATTGAGCTGTGTGAGTCAAGAGTGCTGTGTTTGTTATTTACTGCTGTTAGTTATCTACTGCTGCATAACAAATGACCCCAAAACACAGTGGCTTAGGACAACAGTTCACAGTTATACTCACAGTTTCCTTGGTCAGGAATTCTAGAGTGTTTTGGCAGGGTGTTTCTGGCTCAGGGTCACACATGAGGTCACAGTCAAGATGTTAGCTGAGGCAGATGTCATCTGAAAGCCTGACCAGGGCTGGAATACCTGCTTCCAAGGTGGGTCATTCACATGGCAGCTAAGTTAATTCTGGGTGTAGGTGGGGTGCCTTAGTTCCTCCTCACATGGGCCACTCCCAGGCTGCTTAAATGTCCTCACGATGTGGTAGCTGATTTCCTGCTGAGTAGTCTAAGGAAGGAAAACAGACACAGCACAATGTCATTGATGGCAAAACCTTAGAAGCCCCACACTATCACTTTGGCTGTATTCTGTTGGTCACACAGACCAACCCTGATACCCTGTAGGATGGGACTATACAATGACAGGAAGTGTGGGTCATTGGCACTCATCTTGAAAGCTGGAAACCACGAGTATGCCATCAGCAAATGCCATGCTGTCAAAACACTACTGTTCAAATAGTCTATGAACTTCATCAGATACATTATAAGCAAGATACTACTTGGCTATTGGAACTAAAATAGAAAGGCAAATCCAATGAGATCCATCTTTTTTCTTAAGTGAAAATGATTTTGCAATGAAAACCAGGTAAATTTTACTGGTGAGTGGCTGAGTGAACTGTTTCCACAGGGTATCTTTTAGTTTTCTAAGGGCTGTTACAAGTTCAGGGCTGCTCATTATTGGTCGCAAGAAACCAGTTTCTGATCAATGTCCCTTCAACCCGTCACAATGAGCTGTATTTCCTGTGTGCTTCCCTCCCTGTTATGTATGCCCTACCCTCATTTTCAGGAATGTTTTTATAAGCTGGGTACGAAAAAGGGAAGAAGAGCCCTAATGAAAGTCTCTCTGGGACGCTCACAGACTGGGCCAGAGTAGAAGAAATTTCTGGAGCTTTTTCATGTGTCTGTCAGGAGTGGGCCAAGCCTGCATTGCCTCCACAGCAAACTGAGGGCTTTTCTGTCCTTTTTTCTTTCCTTTTACTCTTTTTCTCCTCAGTTCAGTTCAGTTCAGTCACTCAGTCATGTCCGACTCTTTGCTGCTATGCCCAGGGTCCGAGTCCCCAAAACTGAGAGAATAAGACGTCCACAGCAATGCAAAAGCATGAAGGGGTTTTATTTGTAGCTCGAGCTAGGGCTCCCGCCACATCCAATGCAGTGGAGTGGAGTAAGGAGCCCTGAGCCTAGATTTTTAGCAGTATTTATAGGTTCTTGTTAGAACAGAGATTTGGCAAGGGCTGATTAGCTGCAGGAGTTTCCTAGTATTTACTAATTGGCTAATCTTTATTGGCTGCAGGGGGATGTCTTTTACATCCTGATAAACTCAAACCAGGTTATGGGGAGTATGCTGATTAGACAAGTCCTGGCATCCACGGGGATGACCTCACTAGGCAATGACTCAGCTTTTCCTGTGAGTCCTACCTTAGTCCCTGGAGCCTATCATGGCGTTTGTTAGGTCCCAACATCCCCCCCTGTCCTTTGATCATGGAGAGGAATTCTCCTCCTCATTCTGAGACCTTGCCTGATATTGTTGTCTCAGCATCGTCACTTGAACTGTACTGATATGTTCTTTTTACAAAGGTCCAAGGTCGAAGAATAAATCTGGCCACCAAGTATTGGGGGGATTCCAGTAGTCAAATTGAGTACCTCATGGGTCATCCAGGTGATCTTAGCAGGTTGATGTAGGTTAGCACCAGCAGTTCTGGAGTGGAGAACGAGGGCCACCAACAGGAGAGTCAGGGGGATTCATCTGGGCCCAGCTGGCGGACGGGCTTCATTTTGAAGGGGTTGGTGGGACGCAGCATCATCTTCCATTCTCTTTGGGCCTTTTCTTGTTCCTCTGGGGTGGCACAACACACGTGGTTACAGTGCACCCAGGGTCCAATTCTGTCCACCTTTAGGGCAGTGGGGGTGGTAAGGAGAACAACATAGGGGCCCTTCCATCTTGGCTCTAAGGTTTTTGACTGGTGTCTCTTAATCCAGACCCACTCTCCCAGGCCCATATCATGGGACGGGATTGTTCCTTTACTCTGGCCCTCATGAGCTTCTCATATCAGTGACCAGATATGCTTATGCACTTTACCTAAAGCCAGCATCTCTTGTTGGAACGTGTGTAGCAAGAGAGATGGTTTAGTCTTTCCCTCAAACACTGAACAAATGGGGGGTAGACTTCCATATACAATTTCAAAGGGAGTCAAACCTAGTTTATAGGGGGTATTGCACGCCCGAAAAAGCACAAAGGGAAGGAGGGTTACCCAGTCCCCGCCAGTCTCTATTGCCAGCTTTGTTAAAGTTTCTTTTAGGGTCTGATTCATTCTTTCTACTTGTCCTGAGCTCTTGCGACTGTACTCACAATGTAGCTTCCATTTGGTCCCCAGGGCTGAGACCAGTCCTTTAACAATTTTGCTCACAAATGCAGGTCCATTATCAGAGCCAATAGATGCCGGCAGCCCCAACCTAGGTATTATCTCTTCTAGGAGCTTCTTAGCCACTATTATTGCTGTCTCCTTTTTAGTGGGGTAAGCTTCTACCAACCCAGAAAATGTATCAACCAAAACTAACAGGTAACGATAGCCATACTTGCCTGGCCTTACCTCTGTGAAATCTATCTCCCAATGCTGTCCCGGCCTTTCCCCCTGGTATCTTACACCCGTGTGCTGTCCTTTTCCCGGTCTCATCATGTGACAGGCCTTGCAGGTGTGGACTATGTCCTGTATGGTTTTCTTTTGTTGGGGAAACTGCAGCTGCGCCGCTTGTAAAGCGTCAAAGTCTTTTTCTCTCCCAAATGGGTGGTTTGATGTAAATGGGTACACAGATGTCTGCCCAGGTCAGCAGGAAGCAACAGGTTGTCATCCTGGTCCTGATACCATCCGTCCTTGCCCGCAGGGCGGTTGGTGTTATCCTGTATCCAGCTTAAATTGGAGGGGGAGTGTATGGGGCTTGGGGAAAGAGTCCCCATCCCTGGCGGTGGTAATCCTACAGCCAGCACATGAACTTGGCAGTATCCAGCAGCCACCTCGCGGGCTGCTGCATCGGCAGCACGGTTGCCTCAGGCCCTGGCATCTTCTCCTTTCTGGTGTCCTGGGACATATACTATGGATACCGCCCGGGGCAAGTGGACCGCTGCCAAGAGTCTGCGTATTTCAGGTAGGTTCTTAATCCCTTCCCTCTGCCGCCAAGAACCCCCGTTCTTTATATATAGGGCCTTGAATATGCACGGTGCCGAATGCATACCGGCTGTCAGTGTAAATGGTGATCTTTTTTCCTTTCGCCCTCTCTAGTGCTTGTATCACAGCTATCAATTCTGCTTTTTGGGCGGATGTTCCAGGGGGCAAAGCCTCGGCCCAGACGACCCTCCCAGTGTCATCTACTATGGCTGCCCCCGCTTTTCTCTGCCCATCCTTTATATAACTGCCCCCATCTGTGAACCATGTCAGCTCACTGTCCTTTAATGGTATGTCGCTGAGGTCTCTTCGTATGGCGGTTACCTCAGCCAATACTTCAACACAGTCATGGAGAGGCCCACCCTCCTCTGGGATGGGCAAGAGAGTAGCAGGATTTAGAAAACCAGGTGTCTGAAAGTGTATCCGGGGAGCATCTAACAGCAGGGCTTGGTAATGGGTTAAGCGAGCGTTAGAAATCCACTTACCTGGTGGCTGTTTGAGGATCCCCTCTATGGCATGGGGAGTGTAGACCAGGAGGCGCTGTCCATAAGTCAACTTGTCAGCGTCATGGACAAGGAGAGCAGTGGCCATGATGATACAGAGACAGGGCGGCCCTCCAGCAGCTACCGGGTCCAGCCGTTTAGAGAAGTATGCCACAGGCCGCCTCCAAGGTCCCCATTGCTGTGTCAGGACTCCCTTTCCCACTCCCTGCTTTTCATCCACAAACAGTTGAAATGGCTTAGCCGGGTCAGGGAGACCTAGGGCCAGGGCTTCTAGCAATGCCCGCTGGAGTTCCTAAAACGCCCACTTCATTGGCTCCGTCCAAGTCCAGTTCTTATTTCCCTACTTCCTTCATATAGAGGCTGGGCCTTTTCAGCATACTCCAGGATCCATAGCCTGCAGTACCCAACAGTCCCTAAGAGCTCCCTCACTTGCCGAGGAGTCGTTGGCTCGGGGATCTGTAAAACAGTCTCTTTCATAGCCTGAGTCAACCATCTCTGCCCGTGTTTTATTTGGTACCCCAAGTAAACGACTTCCTGTTTAGCAATTTGGGCCTTCTTTGCACTCGCCCAGTACCCCAATGTCCCCAAAGTCTGAAGGAGGTCGCCTGTGGCCTCTAGGCATACCTCCTTGGTAGTAGCGGCCAGCATGAGGTCATCCACATATTGCAATAGGACAACGTCGGGGTGGCTAGTCCGGTACTCACAGAGGTCCTCGCCTAGAGCCTCGTTGAACAATGTCGGCGAGTTTTTAAATCCCTGTGGAAGGCGAGTCCAGGTCAGCTGTCCTACAGTTTGACTGTCTTTGTCAGTCCATTCGAATGCGAAGATCTCTTGGCTCTGGGGGGCCAGAGGCAAACTGAAAAAGGCATCTTTTAAGTCCAAGATTGTATACCAGATGTAGTCTGGTGGCAAGCCGCTCAGGAGGTTGTATGGGTTAGGGACAGTGGGATGAATGTCACTCACCCATTTGTTGACTTCATGAAGATCTTGGACGGGTCTAAAGTCCGTTCCCCTGGGCTTTTTCACAGGCAGCAGGGGAGTATTCCATGGGGACCGGCACTTTTTAAGAATCCCTACCTTCAGGAGGCACTGTATATGTGGCACAATTCCTTGCTGGGCCTCCTGACTCATGGGGTACTGCTTTACCTTCACAGGGGTAGCATTTGCTTTTAATTCACCAATGATGGGAGGTCTTTGTTTTGCCAGTTCTACTCCTGCCGTCTTGGCCCAGGCCAGAGGGTATTTTTGGATCCATTGTAGCATAGCCGGGTCCACAGCTGCAGGGGGTTTTGGTGAATATAGTCTGTATTCATCTTTCAGTGCCAGGGATAAAACATGAATTGGTTGTCCAAGCCCGGCTGTGACTGATATCCCTCCAGAGTCAAAGTGAATTTGTGCATTGACTTTNNGGTAGCATTTGCTTTTAATTCACCAATGATGGGAGGTCTTTGTTTTGCCAGTTCTACTCCTGCCGTCTTGGCCCAGGCCAGAGGGTATTTTTGGATCCATTGTAGCATAGCCGGGTCCACAGCTGCAGGGGGTTTTGGTGAATATAGTCTGTATTCATCTTTCAGTGCCAGGGATAAAACATGAATTGGTTGTCCAAGCCCGGCTGTGACTGATATCCCTCCAGAGTCAAAGTGAATTTGTGCATTGACTTTGGACAATAGGTCTCTTCCTAACAAAGGGGCCGGACATTCCGGGATCACCAGAAATGAGTGGGACACCCGTTGGGCTCCCAAGTCCACTTTTTGTTTAGTAGTCCAGTAATATCTTTTTGTTCCAGTGGCTCCCTGGACCAAGCTAGTCTTCTTGGACATTGGCCCGAATTTTTGATTGAGGACCAAGTATTGGGCTCCCGTATCCACCATGAAGCCAACCGGTTTCCCCTCCACATTAATAGTTACCCAGGACTCGGGGAGGGGTGCTGGGCCCTGACCCCCGACCCCCCTAATCACTATCTTCTCCTGCATATAAAATGTGGGTACCCGAGGGAGACTCTTCTTTTCTTACAGTCCTTTTTTCAGGTATCTCTTGGGGCACTCATTTTTCCAGTGCCCGTGCTCTTTGCAATAGTCGCATTGGTCTCTCTTTAGGGTCGATCTGGCTGGTTTCTCCCTTCCTTTCGGCTGGGTGTCTCGAGTCTTCTGGGAATCAGGTCCCAGTCTCATCCCCGCAAAGAAAATTTGTGTCAGCTCTTTCTGATTTCTTCGCTTTTCCTTAGCTCTAAATTCCCTTTACTCCTGTCTAATTCGTTCCTCCCTCTCCTCAGGGGTCTCTCTGTTATTAAACACTTTCTCAGCTGCCCTCACCAGATCCTGTATTGACTGTTTTCCCAGCCTCTCTATCCTCTGAAACTTCCTCCTGATATCTGGAGCTGCCTGATTAACAAAGGCTAGCAAGACTGCTGCACGTGACTCATCAGCCTGAGGGTCCATGGGCGTATACTGCCTGAAAGCCTCCATTAACCTCTCTAAAAAGGCTGCCGGGCTCTCATTTGGCTCCTGCCTTATCAAATTTACCTTAGTCAAATTCGTTGGTTTCCTGGCGGCTGCCCGGAGGCCAGCCATCAGAGTCTGGTGGTACACTCGGAGACACTCCCTACCTTCAGTGCGTTCAAAATCCCTGTTCGGTCGCTTCAAAGGAAACCCCTCCTCGATTAGGTGGGGCTGCATGGTGGGTCTTCCATCCACTCCTGGAACATGTTTTCATGCTTTCAATAGAATTCGCTCCCATTCCTCCCTGGTAAAGAGTACCTGCAACAGCTGCTGACAATCATCCCAAGTAGGATTGTGAGTAAACAAGATAGAATCTAAGAGATCAATAAGACCTTGGGGTTTTTTCAGAAAAAAGAAGGGGTTTGAGTTTTCCAGTTATATAAATCACTCGTAGAAAACGGCCAGTACTGGTATGTTCACTCTCCACCAGGATTTGCTGGCCCCACCCGGACAGGGAATGCCCGAATGGTGGATGAAGGAGCCTCCCAGCTTCTGTCCTCAGACAAATCTCTGCCCCTTCGAGTCCTTGTGCAAGTTCCTTGGGCCGGCCCCCCTTCCCATGGTGGAGCCGAGGGTTCTGGGTCCCTACTTTGTTCTACAGATGGCACCTGCGGTACCTGTGGGGGCAAGGGTGGCTGCATATATGGGGGAGGTGAGATCTCAGTGTCTAAGTCAATCAGGCTAGATATAAAGAGGATTCCTGGAGTATCGGCTTCTTCTGACTCTCCCGATCTTCATGGTCAGTCATTACAGACAAAGGGGTGGAAGAGCTTTGACCCATAATGACGGAGCTCACAATGAACACACAAAACAACAAAAATGGCGCCGGCACACAAAGAAAGGCGACAGACAGAAGACAAACAAATATCAGCCGAAAACACAGAACTAGGTCTATCCTGGGTTACTGTTGTCTTGCTTCCCAATGTTATCTCACCGAAGGGTGTCCACTGCCCACCAGATTCAGAGTCGGGACAGATGCTCCTTCCCAGTACCTCACAGAACCAGCTGCCTTCCAGCGCAAATGCTGGGCCCCGGTCTTGTGCTGGCTGCCAGTTGCCTTCCAGCGTGCTCACTAGGCCTCGGTCTTACACTGACTAGGACGACTAATTCACCTCTGGTTAGGCCTAACAAGAGTCGGCTGTCTTCCAGTGCGTATGCTGGGCCTCGGCTTTACGCTGGACTTAACCAGACTTAACACCAGTGTTCAGATATCTTTCCTCCTAGTGAGGAAACCCCTTTTACTGGGAGAGTGTTTTTCTTCCCAGTTAAAGGGATCCCGGACGAGCCCCCAAATGTTATGCCCTGGGTCCGAGTCCCCAAAACTGAGAGAATAAGATGTCCACAGCAATGCAAAAGCATGNGTGGCTGGTTCGGGACTCACAGAGATCTTCGCCCAGAGCCTCATTGAACAACGTCGGTGAGTTTTTGAATCCCTGTGGAAGGCGAGTCCAGGTCAGTTTCCCCATAGTTTGGCCGTCCTCGTCAGTCCATTTGAATGCGAAGATCTCCTGGCTCTGGGGGATCAGAGGCAAACTGAAAAAGCATCTTTCAAATCCAAGATTGTATACCAAACATAGTCTGGTGGCAAGCCGCTCAGGAGGGTATATGGGTTAGGGACAGTGGGATGAATGTCACTCACTCGTTTGTTGACTTCATGGAGATCTTGGACTGGTCTAAAGTCTGTTCCCCCTGGCTTCTTCACAGGTAATAGGGGAGTATTCCATGGGGGCCGGCACTTTTTGAGAATTCCTGCCTTCAGGAAGCACTGTATGTGTGGCGTAATTCCTTGCCGGGCCTCCTGGCTCATGGGATACTGCTTCACCCTCACAGGGTTAGCATTTGCTTTTAATTCAGCAACAATGGGAGGTCTTTGTTTAGCCAGTCCTACTCCCGCTATTTCTGTCCCGGCCAGAGGGTATTTTCGAATCCACTTTTGCAGAGCAGGATCCACTGCTACAGGGGGCTTTGGAGAATATAGTCTATATTCATCTCTCAGTGCCAGGGATAAAACATGAATTGGTTGTCCAAGCCCATCTGTGACCGATATCCCTCCAGAGTCAAAGTGGATTTGCACATTGACTTTGGTCAATAGGTCTCTTCCTAATAAAGGAACTGAACATTCCGGGATCACCAGAAATGAGTGGGACACCTGTTGGGCCCCCAAGTCCACTTTTCATTTAGTAGTCCAGTAATATCTTTTTGTCCCGGTGGCTTCCTGGACCAAGCTAGTCTTTTTGGACATCAGCCCAAATTTTTCATTGAGAACTGAGTACTGGGCTTCCGTATCCACCATGAAGCCGATTGGTTTCCCCTCCACATTAATAGTTATCCAGGACTCGGGGAGAGGTGCCGGGCCCTGACCCCCCTAGTCGCTGTCTTCTCCTGCATATAAGACGTGAGTCCCCGATGGAGATTCTTCCTTTCTGGTAGTCTTTCTCCTCAGGTCTCTTTTGGGGCATTCATTCTTCCAATGTCCCTGCTCTTTGCAGTAGGCGCACTGGTCTCTCTTTAAGGCCTGCCTAGCTGGTTTTTCCCTTCCTCCTGACTGGGTGTCTCTAATTCCCTGGGAATCGGCCCCCATTCTCGTCCCCACAAAAAGGATTTGAGCCAGTTCTTTTTGATTCCTTCGGTTTTCCTCAACTCTATATTCCCTCTCTTCCCGTCTAATCTTTTCTTCATATTCCCTTTCCTCCCGTCTAATCCGTTCCTCCCTTTCCTCAGGGGTCTCTCTGTTATTGAACACGTTTTCAGCCATCCTTACTAAATCCTGTATTGTCTGGTCTCCCAGCCTCTCTGTCTTCTGAAACTTTCTCCTGATATCCGGAGCTGCCTGATTAACAAAGGCTAGCAAGACTGCTGCGCGTGACTCATCAGCCTGAGGGTCCATGGGCATATACTGCCTGAAAGCCTCCATTAACCTCTCTAGAAAGGCTGCCAGGCTCTCATTTGCCTCCTGCCTTACTTGATTTACCTTAGGCAAATTAGTTGGTCTCCTGGCAGCTGCTCGGAGGCCAGCCATCAGAATCTGGCGGTACACTCGGAGATGCTCCCTACCTTCAGCGCGCTCAAAGTCCCAGTTCGGTCGCAACAAGGGGAACCCTTCTTCAATCAGGTGGGGCTGCACTGTGGGTCTCCCATCCACTCCTAAGACATGCTTCCGTGCTTCCGACAAAATTCATTTCCGCTCCTCCGTGGTAAAAAGCACCTGCAACAGCTGCTGACAATCATCCCAAGTAGGGTTATGAGTGAACAGGATAGAGTCTAAAAGATTAGTAAGGCCTTGGAGCTTTTCGGAAAAAGAAGGGTTTTGAGCTTTCCAGTTGTACAAGTCACTCGAGGAAAATGGCCAGTACTGATATGTTCTCTCGCCATTGGGGTTGGCTGGCCCCGCCTGGACAGGAAACACCCAGATGGACGACGGGGCCTCTCGGCTCCCGTAGTCCGACGAATGTCCACCCCCTCGGGTCCTTCCGTGAGTTCCCTGGGTTGGCCCCCCTTCCTGCTGTGGAGCAAAGGGTTCTGGGTTCCCCCTTTGGTCTCTGGACGACACCTGGGGTACCTGCGGGGGCAAAGGTGGCGGGACATAGGGGGAGGCGAGATTTCAGTGTCTAAATCAATCAGGCTAGGGTATAGGGAAGATTCCTGGAGTATCGGTTTCTTCTGGCTCTCCCGTGCCTCACGGTCTTCTTCCTTGGAAGCCTCCACGATCAGGACCTATGGAACAGAAGCACTGGGGGCGGGGGGGGAGGGAGGTTGTGAATAAAGGGTTTCAGCCAAACTGGAGGGTCTTCTACTAGGTTTTTCCAGACCAGGATGTAAGGAGCCTGGTCCGGATGGCCCCAGGGGTCAGGAGCCATTATTTTTTCTTTAACAGCCCGGATGACCGGCAGGCCGAAAGTTCCCTCTGGCGGCCAGCCAACCTGAAATGTTGGCCACTCAGATGAGCATAGCGTTTTTAGCTTTCTCTTCTTTACTAGCATTGATAGATTCTGAGCCTTGGACTTAAAATCAGAAAAATGGTCAGTCATTATGGATAGTGGTGTAGATAGCTTTGACCCATAATGGCAACACCCAGAATAAGCACACAAAAAGCAAGCACGGCACCTGCACACAGAGACAAGCAACAACGGTAGATGAACAAATATCAGCTGAAAACACTGAACTAGGTTTATCCAGGGTTGCTGTTGTCCTGTTCCCCAAAGTTACCTTACCGAAGGGCGTCCACTGCCCACCAGATTCAGGATCGGGAGAAGCGGTTTCCCCTGTTCCTTTACAGAACGGCTCACAGAACCAGCTGCCTTCCAGCTCGAATGCTGGGCCTCGGACTTATGCTGGCCAGGAGACTCTTTCGCCCCCTGACCTGATGCCGGCGTCCAGATATGTCTCCCCCTAATGAGGCTACCCTTATGCCTGGAAAGTGTTGTTCTTCTCAGTCAGGGGATGCCGGACGAGCCCCCAAATGTTATGCCTAAAGTCCAAGTCCCCAAGACCGAGAGAACAAGACATCCACGGCAATGCAAATGCAAAAAGGGTATTTATTGCTAGCTCGAGCTATGGTCCCCCAGCCACATCCAACACAGTGGAGTGGAGCCGGAGAACCCCGAGCCCTAGATCACAGTAGTATTTATATATTTAGGACAAAGACAGGGAGTTGGCAAGGGTTGATTGGTTACAAGGGTTTCTTGGCATCTACTAATTGGCTAAATTTTCGCACGCGCGGGCTTTCTTAGGGGGTTCAGGCCAGGCTACAGGCAGTATGCTGATAGGCTGAGTCTTCCTGTCACTGGTGGGGGTGATTTTGGTCTCGCCTGGCCCATGACTCAGCTGTTTCCAGGATACTCGTTCTGGCCTATTTTAGTTATGGCTCCTGTCAGGCCTCAACAGTTTCTATGCTCACTTTCTTTTTTACTGTGAGTTTCTATGGATTTTGTCTTCAATAAATCTCTCATTTATTTAATAGTGATGATGTCAGGAACTTTACTTAGTCAACTTTGGGTGGTGTACTTTAGGAAAAATATAAAATTATTGGGCCACAAACTTTTGCACTTATAGTCTTCATTTATTATACTTTTATATGTCTGATGTATTATTTTGGAAGACAAATCTGAAGTCATCATAAATTCATTCTTCTATCTGCAACCTGGATTTTCTGCCTTAATATGTTTAGTATATTTTTCTTTTTCACTGAAACCAAAACTGATTCTAGGAGGTCACTTAGTGAGTCTGATGAACTGAATTTCTCCAGATACTGGTGAACATTTTTCAGTTTGCATACCCTGGTATGCAGTTATTTCCTTAATTGTTTTAACTGCTATCCTGTCTCTGCCCATTTCCTCCCTACCTGCCAAGGGAATGATGATTTTTAATTTGAATCTTTATTTTCTATCCCATGTCTATGTTTACCTTCATAATTTAAATATCTTTTCTCCTTCATGTCTTACTATATATAAGGTGAGATTTTCATGTTTTTGCATCTGTAAAATGAATTTTTATTCTGCAATTGCATTTTTCCTTTTTGTGAATTGGAGTATATTTTTATTCCATTTTAACCTTAAGCTGTTGTTTTTGCCTCAATAAATTTTCTCTTAATATCCTCCTGTTTTTGAGATGTGTTTTTTTCCTTGCATTCTAATGAGAGTTCTAAGAGTTTCCTGCAATTAGTTCTGCATCTGGTAATAGACAATAGACTTTTCTGTTGTTTGTTTTAGGTGATTTCTTTCCTTTATTTCATCACAGGGATTTTTTTTATTCATTACTCATTCCAGGGCCAGGTAAAATCTACCTTGGCTTTTAGTGGGCCAGCAGTTTGGATATATCAATTGCATTTTGAATTCTCAGAGTTCCAGCTGGTGGGAAGGTGGATAAGCACAATTGTCTACCCTATTTGTACTTTGTTAAGCATTGATATTGCCTTGAGTTTTAATTTATTCCTCCTCTCCACTTCCTCATTCCTTTGTAGTTAGAACAAATGAGGTATCAAAGTTTTTCAGCTGTTAATCTGGGAATTCAATTTCACTTCCTTCCTTCTTTGTCTTCTTCTGAATAATTATGATAATATCACATATATAATCTCCCAACAAGAATGATTGCAACTAGTGTATATTATTATGTCTTTTCCAAATATATTTGTGTATAAATAGATGTATCATTTTAAATGTATATTTATATATGTTAAAATAGATACTTAAATTTATCAAATACATATAAATGTATGTAATGACTTGAGCACATTATTTCTGGACATTTAAATTACCTCTATTTCTCTAATATTCAAATAATGTATATTCATTTTTTATATATTTTCAGACTATTGGTGTAAATTCTTAGAAGTGTAATTACTACGTAAACTTTACTAACACTTTTGTGAATTTTTGCTATGTATTGACAAATTTTTTCCCAATTCTTCTTACCAAGTTAAAGTTCCAGAAGTAGTACAAGCATATGCTGTCATTAAAAAATATTTTGAGATTGTATCTTCATT
>SJYQ01001926.1:98194-111000 GCA_006410935.1 Redunca redunca
CTCTACTAAACAATTAAGTGATAAATAAGACCACTTTTACACACACTTTCAGGTAATAAAAAGTAAATAGGAAATGGCTTGTAAATGTTTGAGAAGGCCATCACAAACTTAATGTCAAAAGAAAGACACTGCAGAAAAGATAGTTTGCTGGATATTCTCTGTTAAAAAAAAAGATGCAAAAGTTCTGTATCAAGTATCACACTAGTAAACCAGCAACATATAAAGTTGGTATCAAATCACATCCAATTTGGATTTATTATTAAGAAGCAAATTTAGTTTACCATTCAAAAATCAACTTCTTAATTCATCTCATCAAAAGAAGAGAAAATTCATTTAGTGATCTCATGTAAATGCAGAAAAAGCTCTAGGGAAGATTTATATATGGGGAAAATTGGCAAATTGGAAACAAAAGTAAAAGTCCACAATCTGGTAAAACATATCTATCCAAAAATCAATAGAAAATGTCACATTGCCAATGGAATATGGAAGACTTTCTTTTTGAGACTGGGGACTGGACAAGGATACCAGTCCTTGTCATTCTGCAGCAACATTTAACTGTATGTCTTCAGTGCAGTAAGGGGAGAAATGTATTAAAAGATATAAGAGTATGACATCATTTTCAGATGATATGTTTGCATGAACAGATAACCCCAAAGAATCTCCAGATAATTAATTAGAATTCACAGGAAAAATTAACAAGGTTGTTGAATATAAGTTATATATACAAAATTCAATTCTTTCTAGAAACCAGCAATAGGACTTAGCAAATAAAATTCTAGAATTATGCCATTGTAATAAAATATGGCATACCTGGTAATATTGCAATAAAACTACATAAGCACATTATGCAGAAAACCACTAAACACTGCAGACCAAAAACTGAGCAAAATAAAGTAAACCACATAAACAAATATGAATATTATATACATGTCAATTTTTTGCAAGCTAACTTGCAGCCCTAGTGCAATCTTTATTAAAAGCCAATCATTAAGAAAAAAATAACCTCACAAGCTAATTATAAGATTAATGTGGAATGCAAAGGGTCAAGTACCGTTGAAGTATTCTTGAAGGAAAAAAAAGCACAAAGACATGCTCTTCCAGTTATTAAGTCTTATGGTAGTAATGAAGACAGTGTCATATTAGTGTAAGGGTAGACAAAAAAGTCAGTAAAACAAAATACAGAGTTATGGACTTATTAGATTTATTATGATTTTGATACTGCTGGACAGTATGAAAATGCTTCTCATTTTTTCTGGGTTTCATTTTTTAAATTGAAGAATAGTTGATTTACAATATTGTTTAAGTTTCAGATACACATCATAGTGTTTCTGTTTGTTAGTTTTACAGATTATATTCCACCATAGGTTATTACAAGATATTGGGTATCATTCCCCATGCTATGCAGTAAAGCCCTGTTGCTTGTTTGTTTAACGTATTAATCCCATGCTCCTAGTTTGTCCCTCCCCCTATTTTCTCCCCTTTGTTAGCCCCTTTGGTAGTTTTATTTTCTATATCTGTGACTCTGTTTCTGTTTTTTATATACATTTATTTGTATTATATTTTAGATTGCACATATAAGTGATATAATATAGTATTTGTTTTTCTTTGACTTATTTCACTCTCCATATTCTATCCACGTTGCTGCAGATGGCAATATTTCACTTTATGGCTGTATAATATTCCATTCCCTTCTTAATCCAGTAGTCTGTTGATGGGCACTTGAGTTGCTTCCTGTCATGGCTCTTGTACATAGTACTACTGTGAACACTGGAGAGCATGTATCTTTTTAAATCAGTGTTTTCATTTACTCCAGATATATACCCAGGAGTGGAACTGCTGGATCAATGGTAGTTCTGTTTTTAGTTTTTTAAAAGGAACTTCCATACTGTTTTCCTTAGTGGCTGCACCAATTTATATTTCCATCAATAGTGTATGAGCGTTCCCCTTTCTTAATGTCATCTCCAACATTTGTTATTTATAGACTTTTTGGTCAGTGGTTCTGTGTCAGTCAATTGAAAACTTTAAATGAAATAATACATCTCTAATGCCCATAAAACACAAAATAGGAAAATATAGGAAATATATAGGAAAATTCTTTTCCTATGGTGAAAGGAAAAGCAATAAACATATTATGAACTATTATTTTAAAAATATTTGTAATATAACATCTTTCTAAAGTGTACATGAAAATCCGTAACCCAAATTGAAACATTAAGGTGTCTGATTGTATTAAAATTAAGAACTCATTAAAGAACCTCATGAAAGCTAACAGCAAGTCAAAACAGGAAAACAGGTAAGTAAGTCCTATACATCAGTAATAAAGAAAAATGGAACTTAATTAAATCAAGACTTGATCAGAATTTTACAAAAAGGAAATTCCAACTAGGCACTGGAAAGTTCTTAAAATCTTCAGTAAGCAGAAACCTCGTGTAATACCACATGCCTACCAGAATGACTAAAATTAAAACGCCTGACAAGGCCATCTATTGGAGGGTATGTAAAACAGCAGAGATACTTGTATGTTGTTGGTAGTGGTATAAATTGGTACAACCTCTTTGGCAATTTATTTAGTATCATTTATTAAAATTGAATATACTCAGATTCTATAACACAGCAATTCTATTCCTAGGTATGTGACCAACACTTACACTTTCAAATATGCATTAATGTGTGTGTTCAAGGATATTCATAGTGTTAACACATATTAACCTTAAATATGAAACAACATATGTCCATCAACAGAAGAATGGATAAATGAGTTGTGGTATGTGTGTCAATGAAATACTGTATAGCAATGAATTATTGCAAATGAGTGACTACATTTATACTGACAATATGGTCTAATATCACAAATATACTGATAATTGAAAGAAGCCAGATACAAAAGCATGCTTGAAATATGAGTCAATTTATATATATTTCCACAATGAGCTAATATAAAATATATTGTTTTGGAAGCATCCTTATAAGGTAAAGAATAGAAGTAGGAAAAAGTATGAAAAGAAAAAGTGGTTTTTATTTTTATAGAAAAGTAAGGTGCTAGTTATTGGGTTATTTCCTGACATTGGTTTGGTAGCTAAGTAGCTGTTGGCTTTATATTCATTAATTAATCTTTAGTTTCATGTCTTATGTTCTTTTCTGCATGTATGGGTTATATTTTACAATAAAAAGAAAATTAAAAAAAAAACATATCTGCTCTCCCTACCCTTCTTGAAACCAAGAGAATGAATGGCCCAAGCAGACTCAACTGCCCTGCCCCTTCCATCTGATAAAAGGGAAATCACATGCCTGAATCAAGGGCTACTTGTAAGTTAATAATAAATATCTTTTGCTTCTTCCTGATTCCTGAGCAGTCTTCTTAGTTTTGATTCTACTTCAGATGCAGATTGGAGAAAATGATGGCTCTAAACCTGAAGCCCTCTAGTTTTAGAACTCTTATGATGAGTTCAAATATGAAGAATTTTTAAAGATCTCCAAAATTATTGTGCTTCATGGGGGTTACATTTAGAAGTTTGTTCTTACTAAAATTCCACAAGCTAAGTGGGGGATGGAATGGAAGGAGGAGTTGGTTATTTTATCCTCCCCACTGACACAATCAAATCCTACATGCACTTCCCTGGATTCCAGGGAATTCTGAGGAAGTCACCCAAGTTACCTTTTGTCTCTCCTTATACCCTGTATCCCCTTCCCTGTAATGCTCATGCCCAGTGTCCCCACGCCCTGGTAATGCAGGGCTGTTATCTTGTTCTGATACTAACTAGAACTAAATCAAGTAGCTGCATCTTGATCCTTACTGTCAGACCCAAGTGTTTATCTTTGCTGTGCTCAGTCTATTGCTGATCTCGCTGAAGAGTTCATTATGTGGTGGGAAATTTCTTGAAACCCAAGCCAAAGCATTGTTATCTTACTTGGCAATTAGATCACAGTCCCAAATATTCTGAGCTTGCTACCTTTTTTTTTTTTTTTTAAATTTCTATGGCTCCCCTAGGTTACAGACCCCATATTGGTTAATGTATCTAGAAATTGTACCTCCCCTAATGTCCCAAGGTTCTACAGATACAGTTGGCTGTTCATATGCATGAATGTGGAACTTGTGGGCAAGGGGAGATGACTGTGCTGTGCCATTTTATATAACGGACTTGAGCATCCTCAAATTTTCATGTCTTTGTGGGAGAGTGGGAGATGGCGGGGAGTTCCTGGAACCAATATCCCATGGATGCCAATGGATGAGTGTATACAGAAGTTCTTAAATCATAGCTACATGTTTCATGTCACTCTGGCCCAACTTGTTCCAGTTGAAGTAGCATCTTTTGATTTTTCCAGGTAGTGAGTCTAGCATCAAATGCAGTGCATTATTATCCAGAATGAGAGTGAATGATCACACCTAAAAAGTGCTAAATGACTTAGCTTCATTTCCTCCAGTGCTCTCTCTCACATGTTATACCAGATAAACTGGATTCTTTAAATAGGCCATATGCATACAGATATCTGCTTGATTCTGCCTCACTCACATCCTTCACACTTCACATCTTTGTTCAGTTCTCACCTCATCAGTAAGAAATTTCCCAAACTTTTTAAAAGTCCAACCTACCACATTCACTGTCCCTTATTCTGCTTAATTTTTTTCTGTAGCACATATTATTATCTAACATACTGTACTTTTACTTGTTTATGATGTTTTTCTTCCACTAGGATGTAATTTCCACTACAATGAGTATTTTTTGCTCTTCCTTTTTCAGTTGTATCGATATATTCATAACACAAGGAACTGTTATGGCCCATAATACACTGATCACATGTAAATGTATTAAATTAATGAAATGTAATTTGCATGAGAAGTTAAATTGAGGAAATAATACCAAAAAAGTTATCTTTTGAAAAAGAGAATTTTATTTTCAATTCACATTTTGAGTTACTGTCAATGAATTTTATAGGAAACTTTGTTTTATATGTGTTGCTGAACTGATTATATATACTTTGTGATTCTTGGGTCTTTTCTTCTCAGGTTTAGGCATTAAACAACCCTTGGGACATATCGATTTTTATCCAAATGGAGGGAAAAAGCAACCTGGCTGTCCTAAATCAATCTTTTCAGGTATACAAAAAATATTTTAGAATAAATTGTGCATGCTTCAAAAGAATGAAAGAAAATCTGTTTTTTTGTTTTTTCCTTTTTAATCTGTGGTCAACAGTTTCTCACCACTGCTCATCATTCAGGAGTTACTGGTGAAAATGGTCTAATTTGATCCTTCTGAGTTCATAAATGTTAACAGTAGACATCTCATTTGATTATGGATGAAACCTATTATCTTATAGTCTCAACGTTTTTAGTTTATCAGTTTAAACATTAGAAGTTATGTCAGTGAAGAAGCACGTGTAGCCAAAGTATCATATAACACAAGTTTGGTTTCAGGATTTAATTTTTACTGTTGTTGCTGTTTAGTTGCTAAGTTGTGACTGACTGTTTTGTGACCCCACAGACTATAACCCACCAGGCTCCTCTGTCCATGGGCTTTCCCAGGCAAGAATACTGGAGTGGGTTGCCATTTTCTTCTCCAACCATTACCATAGTTTTATTGTGTGTTATTCACAGATTGTGAACTTTTGCGCTTGATCATTCTGTACATAAAGAGCTAAACAACTGCCCTCTGTGTGGAATTTGGCTTACTTTAGAGCCACAATGAGAAATGTCCTGAGATCTACAGTGGGAACTGGTCAAGAACCACATCTTTAAAGGCCACAAAAACTAGGGTAGTTTAATCAAAGGAACAGGAATGTGAGAAGTTAGGAAAGGAAAGGGACATGATAAATCTTTAATGTCACCTGTTTGCATAGGAATCTTTGACATTGAGTAGGAATGTTAGGGGTGAGAGTTTAGAAGGGAGTGATGTGTATACTAATAATTAAATATGGTAGCACTGTGTGTGTAATTTGTCAAAGTACTGAAATTAAACATTTTTGCTACTTTAATTTAGAAAATTTGCTTATATATCTCATGTAAAAGGCATACTATATTTAAGCTTTCAATGGTACCATTTATTAAGTTGCCTGAGATAAAACTGCACTGTAGTCAGTTTGTAATATTCATACAGTACACAGAATTAGGTAGAATTTAATCTTTAATTTTTTTTCTAATTTACTTGAGCTTGATCTAACTGCTTGATTTTTAACATTTAAGGACTTGAATTTATTAAATGCGACCACCAGAGAGCAGTTTACTTATTCATGGCAGCTTTGGAAACGAGCTGCAATTTTATTTCATTTTCTTGTCGTTCATACAAAGATTATAAGACTGGTTTATGTGCGGATTGTGCTGACTTTAAGGAAAAATGTCCTAAACTAGGTAAGAGAGATTATTATAATTACTCTAATGCTTTGTGGAAAGTGAAAAACAAAATTGTGTTACTATTTTCTGCTGGAAGCTTTCAGGTTTACTTGTTAATATACTAACATTTTTTGGAAAAGTCTTCTGTAGGACAGAGAAAATAATTCATTTCCTAGTAAATGTTTTTAAGGTTCTTAGTGAGATGAACTTGGTCAACCTCTTTCCCATGCTGCATCTGGTGTATGTATGTGGTAGCCTCTTGATGATCCTTGTTCTTAACACACAGAATGATCTATCATCCATCTATATTTCCACTAAAGAAAGAAACTTATTCTTATTTAGTGATGCTGTTACTTTGTATTTTTAAGGGAAGTCTTAAGAAGTGAAGAGGTATGAGCCATGGTTAGCTTTGCATTTGTTATTTAGCAAGTAGATATGAATCACACATGGTTTATACTTTCTAAATCAATAAACTTGGTAAGAAGAGTTAAGTATTGCAACTTTTGATTAACTGAAGTCTGACTGTGGGAAATTATAGATAAAAAAGAATCCACATAAAAATAGAATTTTAAAGCTGGAAATGAACCTCAAAGGCTGCTTGTTCAGTGTTTGCCAAAGACAATACCAGACCCCAAGTATGTCATGAGCATTTGGACATCTAATTGTATCACGACAGGTCTACTAGAAATGTTTCCAAAGCCAAGTAGCTTCAATTAAATGGGTAGCAATGACAAAGTCTGAATTAAACAGCCTCCTGTGATTTTCTTTCATAGGAGGTACATACTAATATATGTAGAGAATCACTAGAAAAGGCAAGCAATCTGCAGGCTTTGCTAGACTTATTTCCTCATAGACCCCTCTGTCTAGAATATATTTTAGTTTATATAATGTATCTTAGTGGGATTGGTTTTCTTCAGCCCTCATGTTGGGGATTGCTTTTCTGCTCCTATTGCTTTTCCAAAGTAAATTGTGACCCAGTGTGAACATGTGGATTACTTAAGGGCACAAGTGAAAACTAGAGTTAAATCTCTGAATTTTCAATTCAATATTCTGTCTACTGCATTCAGATTTCAAATTTGGAGGTAGCAATGTAGAAATAGACACATACATGAAGTAGGAAGCATCTTAGATATGTGTGTGTATTACATATTCTATATGTACAAATAAGATTTATATCTGAAATATATATTATACATACAATATATAGTATTATGTATATATATATATAGCAGAGATGATATATATATTTCACATATAATAGAGGTGATATCTATACTATATACCTTGTATGTATAATGTGTACATATACATGCTGTATCAGCATGAATATGTATATAAGAGAATTGGAGGCNATCTCAGGTTATCAAACTGAGCTATGGAAAGATATTTTGAAAGAAAGGATAGAAAACACAACTCTCAGGACGACTGTATTTTTGGATACTGTTGGAACAAATCCATTCTGTAGTAAGTTAATATTTTTTAACAAATGAACTAATTATTAGGTTTTATATACTAATTTCCATTTTTATCCAAAAGTCAAATTTCATTATATGCTTTCAAGGAACTTTAAAATTTGCTAGAGGGTCAGTTGTACAAATTCAAATAAAATGAGCATATGCTTTGGGTAATATTCTTCCAAAAAACAATCAATGCCTTTTGTTTTCCCCCTCAATTTCCATGATTATTCTCCCATGTTTAGTGTTATGTCAGCATATAACAACTCACAGAGTTTAAGACATCTATTTACACTATTAGTTCCCCTTTGGAAACTGAAATTAAATTATATAAATACAAAATGTGCAAGTAAGTAATAATCTTCCCAATTTATTTAGAGTTAAATAAGAAGAGAAACTTTGGAGAACAGGAGAAAATCTCAGAAACCTTTTAAATAATTAGATTTATGAGGAAGTATTAAAAAAAGTAAAATTCTGTTTAGCGATCAGGAGCTTAAAGTGGTTTAAATAGAGCAAACCCTATTATATGAAAATATTATGAAATACGTTTCCATAAGTTTGCCATTGATTCTGGTTCCTGAGGAATAAATATTTGAAATAGACCCAATAAGATATTTTCGGTCAGTTATTGTAGATATTTTGCAGTCGAAGTTGTTATCAATTCTTAAGATATTCTTTAAATGTTTGTGAGGTGTCCTGTCATTCAGAATTGTTGTTCAGTCACTAAGCTGTGTCCAACTCTGCAACCCCATGGGCTGCAGCATACCAGGCTTCCCCGTCTTTCACTATATCCTGGAGTTTGCTCAAACTCATGTCCATTGAATCAGTGATGCGATCCAACCATCTCAGCCTTTGTCACCCCTTTCTCCTCCTGCCCTTGATCTTTCCCAGCATCAGGATCTTTTCCAATCAGTTGGCTCTTCCCATCAGGTGGCCAAAGTACTGAAGCTTCATCTTCATCATCAGTCCTTCTATGAAAATCCAGGGTTGCTCTTCATTAGGATTGACTGGTTTGATATCCTTGCTGTCCAAGGGCCTCTCAAGAGTCTTCTCCAACACTAGAGTTCAAAAGTATCAGTTCTTCAGTGATCAGCCTTCTTTATGGTGCAGCTGTCTCATCCAGGCATGACTACTGGAAAAACCATAGCTTTGACTATGTGGAGCTTTGTCATCAATGAGGTCTTTGCTTTTTGATATTGTTAGGTTTGTCGTAGCTTTTCTTCCAAAGAGCAAGTGTCTTTTAATTTTGTAGCTGCAGTCACTCTCAACAGTGATTTTGGAGCCCAAGAATATAAAATCTGCCACTATTTCCACTTTTCCTTTATTTATATGCCATAAAGTGATGGGACCAAATGCCATGATCTTAGCTTTTCTGAATGTTGAAATTTAAGCCAGCTTTTTCACTTTCCTTTTCCACCCTCAAGAGGCTCTTTCAGAATTCAGAATTGGGCTCATCTATTTTTTTCATTAAATTTTTTATTAAATTAAATTTAAATTCACATGCAGATGTAAGAACCAATGCAGAGGGATCCAGTGTACACTTTATTCAGTTGTAAAATTTTGTAACACTATAGAATAAATATAATATCACTCAGTTCAGTCGCTCAGTCGTGTCCAACTATCACACGATATTGCTACAATCCATCCATCTTATTTATATTTCCTCACTGGTGTGTGTGTGTGTGTGTGTGTGTGTGTGTGTGTGTGTGAGAGTGTGTGTGTGTGTGTGAGTGTGTGTGTGTGTGTGTGTCTAGTTCTCTATAACTTCATCATCAAATATAGACCTCTGTATCTATCATCCCAGTGAAGATATTGAACTGTTCCATCACTATCAGACCTCTTGGGTGGCACTTTTATAGCTACATATATTGTTACCACCTTCATATCCTGCTGTTTCTAATCCTTGACATCCATTAATACATTCCTAAAAATTTGTCATTTTGAAAAATGTTATATAAAGGGAATTATTCACTATGTTCGGAGAAGGCAATGGCACCCCACTCCAGTACTCTTGCCTGGAGAATTCCATGGACGGAGGAGCCTGGTAGGCTGCAGTCCATGGGGTCACTAACAGTCGGACACGATTGAGCGACTTCACTTTCACTTTTCACCTTCATGCATTGTAGAAGGAAATGGCAACCCACTCCAGTGTTCTTGCCTGGAGAATCCCAGGGACGGGGGAGCCTGGTGGGCTGCCGTCTATGGGGTCGCACACAGTCGGACACGACTGAAGCAACTTAGCAGCAGCAGCAGCAGCAGCATTCACTATGTTACTTTTTAACTGGACTTTTTAAACTTAGCATAATTTCTGGAGGTTCATTTGTATTGTGCCATCTATCAATAATTCATTCCTTTTTATTGCTGAATAGTATTCCATGGTATGTATGCACTAAAGTTTGTTTAATCATTCATATGTTGTAGAACATTAGGGATGTTTTTAGATTGGGCTATTATATTAAAGCTTCTTTGGCTATTCATATACAAGTTTTCATGTGAACTTATCATTTCTCTGGTATAAAGTCTCAGGAATATAAATACAGAATCAGAGGTTAAATTCACATTTAGCTTTATAAGAAATTGAGAATTTTTTAGCGTGGCTGACCATCTTATATTACCCACAGCAAAGTATGAGTGATCTAATGAGTGATTTCTTACTAGCATTTGGTGTTGTCATTATTTTTTTTTTAATTATCCTTCCTGATAGTATATAGTGATATCTTGTTAAGGTTTTAATTTTTGTCACCCTAATGGCTTATGAGTTTGCATATCTTCTCTGTATGGTGAACTGTGTGTGTGTCTTTTGCTCATTTTCCAATTGAATTTTTTAAACTATTGGCTTTTGAGGGTTCTTCATATATTTTTATTGGTAGTCCTTCTTTCCTTGTTGAAGATTTGGTCTGCAAATATTTTTTCCTAGTTTGAAACTTGAGTGTCTTTTCATCTTCCTCACAAGGGCTTTCACAAGGGCAAAAGGGTTTACTTTTGATGAAGCCTAATTTATCACTTTTTCTTTTCAAGGAACATTCTTTTGATATCTAAGAACTCTTTGATGAGCCCTCAGTCCTGAAGATTTTCACTCAAATTTTTTTCTAACAGTTTTATAATTATATGTGTTCCTTTAAACATAGACAATCTTGTTTTAAATTTATATTGAAAAGCACATATCTTAGAATATCTAAAATAATTATTACAAAGAAGAATAAAGAAGAAGCAATCACTTTGACCTTCCTGCTGCATTGCAACTCTTTTTCTGATTCTCTTCTTCTGTCCTCTTCTTCCACCTTTAAGGCTTGGTGATTACAATCTTTGGAACTGTATTAATGCCCACTTGGGTAATTCAAGATAATCTCTCTCTTCTAAGGGAAGCTTATTAGCAACCTTAAATTCATTTGCATTCTTAATTATTCCTTGCCATTTCAGGTAACATATTCACAGGTTCCAGCGATTAGGACATGGACATATTTGGGGAGGTCTGCTACAGTTAAATATACATATGTGAGTTTTCACAGTCTACTGGTATCAATATTTACCACTTCAAGTGAAATGTGAGAACTTCACTTCCATTTAGGTTATTTTACATTCTCCACTTTTTAATATTATTGTCTCGAATATCAGATCATGTGATAAATTTTATTTCAAGTATCAAATATGATTTATAAATTCACAAGGGTAAGGATAATTTATTGTGAAAGTGCTAGTCACTCAGTCCTCTGCGACCCCATGGTCTGTAGCCCACCAGGCTCCTCTCTCTGTCCATGGAATTCTCCAGGCAAGAATACTGAAGTGGGCTGCCACTCCCTTCTTCAGGGGATCTTCCCAATCCTGGGATCAAACCCAGGCCTCCCTCACTGCATGCAGATTCTTTACAGTCTGAGCTACCAAGAAGCCCACTTTATTGTGTGTACCCATATTTTTTCTTTTCTCATTTCCCCCTTTTTGTTTCTGATACTCCAGAATTATTTACTTCATCAATTCCTGTGTTCTTTCTTACAATATGTAAGAATGAGAAATTCTTTGTTTTCTTTGAAAATGTCTCTATTCCTCCTTTATTCTCAAAGTATAGTTTTTCTGTGTATAAGAATTAGACTTGAGTTCCTTCTTTTAACATTTGAAAAGTGTTGTTATTTCTTTTTGGCCTCTCTGGTTTCAGATTCATTGTAACTCAATTGGTTGTTCTCCTGTAGATAACACATCATTTCTCTATGGCCGCTTTCAGGATATTTTTCTGTTTTCTTTTAGTGTTCTGAAGCTTGATTATAATTTTTTTTGCTATAGTCTGACAGGTCCTTGGGGTTCTGTCCATTTTTCTCTCAGCCTGTTTTTTCTCTGTTTTCAGACTGAGTGGCAGATTGATCTGTCATCCAGTTCACTGATTTCTGTCCTCTATTATTTCCACTCTACTACTGAGACTATCCCATAGGTTCTGAGTCCATTATGGTAGTTGTCATTTATGTAATGTCTACTTTATTTTCTTTTATAGTGTCTATTTCTTGGCTGAGATTTTTCTATTCCTTCATCTTTTTTTAACAGCCTCTGACTCTAAAGCATTTTTATGATGGTTCCTTTAAAATCCTTGTCAGATTTTCCCAGCATCTAATTCATCTCAGTGCTGGCCCTAGGTATTGTCTTTTCCCACCAGAGTTGTGATTTTCTTTGTTCTTGGTATAACAGATAATTTTCAGTCACATCTGGGACATTTTCTCTATGTGACAATTCAAATGCTGTTTAAATCTTTTATTTTAGCAGGAGTTACATTGTTTGTGTTTTAGCTTTATGTATTCTGAAGCTGTGAGTTTTAGCTATATAGTTTTAGGATTTTCATATTTTCCTGGTGACTTGCTTTTTTTTTGCTTCATAATTAGAAATGCATCATTTTTTGCCTCACAGACATTTATCCGATTCTGACACAACAACAATTTGTTTCATAAAGCCTTTAAATCTTGTGCTTTTTTTTTCTGTCTTTAATATTATATTCTGTAGTATTTTATTTCACTTATTTAACAAAGAATAATTATTATGAATATTAT
>SJYQ01001926.1:111620-132540 GCA_006410935.1 Redunca redunca
TGAATAATCTATTGTTTTCTTCTGGTTAAACTTATATATTTGTATATATATTTATTTATTCATCTAATAATTTAGTCATGATTTATTTTATCATTTTCTAGTCTCAACGTTCAATCCAAGTCTCTATTAAAATTAAACGAAAAATGTTTGTGTTATTTCAAAATAAATATTCATGCCACATTTTATCAGAGAAAACTCTCATCACTCTGCTCTTCAAAATTCTCCCTTCAAAACAAGGTGGATTTTGTTTTTTCCAGAATTTATGTACCATAACCCTGGAGGATTTTTCATGTAAATTTATGGAGCTCCTTAACCAATAGGGACTTGTAAATTTAAATTCTGTGTTACTTGGAGTTTATTTTAGTCTCAGGGAATTTTTTTTTTCTACTTAAGATTAATACACAACCAGTAGGAAAAATTTTCCAAGTTTCTCTTTCAATGACAAAGTAGAAAGTTAAAGTTCCTGACTCTGTGTAGGGTTTTTCATTTCGGCTCCATCCCTCAGTGTTGCATGGAAGTTGACACTTCCGTCTCTGTCTCCATGCTACAACCAGTTCTCAAGTCCTTTAGAGACCCAGGGCTTCAATTCTTGAGACTTGCCTTTAATTTCTCTTCATTGCAGCCTCCTAGTATTTGGTCTTTCTTCATCTGTGCTTGGTTATATATCTAATTTATGAATTTTAACCCAGAATTTCTATGTAATTATACCAGGAGTCAGGGTAATTATATAACATCTCAATATATCATACTTCCATTAATCATCTGAGCAATATGATTACCCACTTTTTTGGGTGAGGGGACCAAGATATTTTATCTAATGCTGGGCAGTCACTGCAAAGTAAAAAGTGTTCCTTTATGTCTTTTGTGCTATCAATTGATAAGGGCCAATTACTTTGAGGCGTACTAAGGATCTAAGTACTCTTAGCTGTTTAATAGAAATGTTTAACAGCTAACATGCACAATTTTTGTACATGTGTATCTCAGAGGAAAAGTTCATCTCTTCCACATTCTGTTTATATACATTGTCTTCCAAGAGTTTTGCACAATACTTGGGAAAATTCACAGAGAGTAGGAAATTTCTGTGTAGCCCAGACAGTAATGGATAAAGGGATGAGTTCATCATCTTTTTCTCTGAAAGTTATATCAATTTTTGTAATGACATTTTGAAAAAGAGATCCTATGATCTCACTCTATATAGGATTGTCTAATTTTATTGTTCAGCTTCCCTGCTGGCTCAGTGGTAAAGAATCCATCTGTCAGTGCAGGAGATGAGGGTTCCATCCCTGGCTTGGGAAGATCCCCTGGAGAATGAAATGGCAACCCACTCCAGTCTTCTTGCTTGGAAAATACCGTGGACAGAGGAGCCTGGCACGCCATGGTCCATGGAGTCACAAAAGAATTGGACATGACTTAGTGACGAAATAACAATTTTACTGTCATTCCTAAACAGCCAGTGAAATTAGGAATTATATTTGTTAAGCAAATATAGGTAGGACTATTAATCATATAATTAAGGAACCTTATAATATTTACCTTAGATGTACTGATAGAGAAAAATTAATTGACCTAAATTCTGATTTTTTTTGGTTTTGAGACCAGTTAGTATTTACTAATTATTTGACCAACTTTTCAGCATACTCATGACTGACTGGCAAGCTTTCATTCCTCATTTTTTCATGACTAGTGAAAATTTAACAAGAGGGAAAATCTATTACCTGTGTACCAAATGAGTGCCTCTCAATATTATTTGCAGATNAAATCTGTTACCTGTGTACCAAATGAGTGCCTCTCAATATTATTTGCAGATATAATATGTGCCTAGATTACATAAATATATATTTACAAGCATACCTGCACCAAAATAAAGTTTAAAAATAACATGAATTGCATTCCACATTTTTATTTTGTAGCCTATTATTTTGTTCTCAGTATAATTGTTCTGGATAAAAATATGAAGGATGGCTATGTTACATTTAAATTATTAAACCAACTTGGAATCGTTGAAGAGCCAAGGCTCTATGAGTAAGTATAATTTAGTGTCTCTTTCTTTTGTAAAATATATTTTCTCAAGCATCCACTTTGCAAGATAATCCAAGCAGTATAAATTTTCTATGCAGCAAGTCTTAAATTGTTAAATATTAAATGGATCTCTGTCATATTCTAATTCACTCATTCTATGAGTGGAGATACAAAATATGGAAGAAATGAAATAATTTGTTCATGTTATACATCTAGCTACTTCAAGAGTTAAAAGCAAAAACTTTCCACTTAATTTTGAGCATTGCTAGGACTTGTTATAATAACTATTGATATTATTCCATAATACTGAGTTGGCCAAAAACGTTCTTCCAGATTTTTCTGTAACATCTTGTGGAAAAACCCAAATGAACTTTTTTGACCAACCCAATAATTTATTACTTTAAATTGCTTAAAATTGTGTATATATGTATATACCCATGCACACATATATTTGTGATTCATTACTTATTCTTATCGGACNATGTTAGCTTTTAAATTTACTTATTCAACAAGTGTTATTTAGCACCAACCAAATGTATTCAGGTGTTTCACTAAATAATGGGAAGCCAAACTGAAATAGCAATGTTACCATTCTCCAGGAGGTCACAGAATACTGGAGGAGACTAATGCATAATTACAGGCTTCAGTAATAAGTCTTAGAGTAACAGAACACTTATGAGCTATGGGAGTCCAGAGAGAGAAGCAAGGAAATATTCAAAAGGATGGTATTATCATCAGGGAATGGATGAGGGTGCTTTCAAAGGCATGGAGATAAAGTGGCTGAGTTCAGTAATAGCACACGGACTGCGGTCCTAGAGCAGCTGTTTCAAGCTTGTTCAGAAGGCAAACACATTATGAGTCTTGATTTCAAAGAATCATGTTCTGTGCAGAATACTATTTTAAATACTGATGCATTTTATCCAAACACCTGATGAGTACTTTTTCATGAAAAATGTAAAAATATGAAACCCGTACACAAGGTAAATCTGTCCATCTAAGCCTGACCAATGTCCTTCATGTTTTTCTATTAATAATTCTTTGCTAATGAATTTAGTCATGCTTTGGGATATTAACTGTTTCAGGTGCCATGGGAGTGAGAGACTTTTAAATGATCTTTTATTTCCCTTTTTAAAATTAAAATAGGAGTATTTTCTTGCTGGAGAAAATATGCTATACAGTAGAAAGTGAGAATAATCTATAATTACATCATGCAGGGATATTCCCATTTACCAGTTAGTTTATAACCATTCCTCTTTCTCCTTCTCTTCCTCCTCCTGTTTCTCCTTCCCTTCCACCCCAACCTCTTCCTTTTCCTCCTCTTTCTTACTCTTATACATGCCCCTGTGCATGCATACGTTACTTTTTCACTTAGCAAAATTAGGATATTTTTGCAAATGTGTTCTGCTTTCTGATTTTTATACTAAATGATATAGCTTTTTTTTTTTTTTACCATGTCACTAAAAGTCACTTACACATTGTAATATGATGCCAAATATATTGATATGCCAATATAGGATTTAAAACTGAGTGTCAATATTGTGTTTTCAGGTTAGAATGACTCCTCACATGATGAGTAATGGGGAGATTAGTGTGAAACAGGTGCAGAGTGGTGGCTATCATAATAATTTATATGAAAGATAATGGGGGCTTGGATCAAGTCAGTGGAATTGGGATTTTAGGATTTAGAATAGATTTGTTTCTGTGATTAATTAAATGTGAAAGTGAAGGGAACAGTGATTAGGAGTGACTTTGAGCTTTAAATTTGGTGCCTATTTGAATTATGGTGTCATTCACTGAACTAGGAGATACAAGGAGAGGAACCAATATAACCATTCAATAACGTTTCTTGAACTATACTAGAAATTAAGGACAAATTTAGGGAAAATTAGATTTCTGTTCCTTCATACTTTTAGTCTAGTGAGCAGATAGTTTACAAACACAGTAAGTTCCCCGCGTATGGATGAGTTACATTCCAAGAGTGTGTTCATAAGTCCAATAAAGTTAGCCTAGGTACCCAACTAACACAATTGGCTACCTAGTACTGTACTGTAAGGTTTATAATACTTTTCACACAAATAATACATAAAACACAAACAGACAAAAAAAAAATAAAGAAGACGTTTTTAATCTTACAGTGCAGTACTTTGAAAAGTACAATAGTACCAGCTACGTCTCTGCTGCTTTTACACTTGCTTTTACGCTCTGCTTGAGATAACGATCCTGTGCTCCTGTACTCTACACAGTGCTTTTGTGTACTTTATTGGGCACAGCTACTTGTAGAAGATTAATGCATGTGGCAGTGTACACCAGACACATGAACTAACACTTGACCGGACATGAGAACACATGTTCACATCTTTGAAACTTCACAACTTGAAGATTCGTATGTGGGGAACTTCCTGTACATAATACAAATAAAATAATGATATTTACTATTTCTGTTTCCAAACAACTTTTAATATCTATATTGAGCTCTGGAGAAGGAAACGGCAATGCACACCAGTATTCTTCCCTGGAGAATCCCATGGACTGAGGAGCCTGGTGGCTACAGTCCATGGGGTCACAAGAATTAGACATGACTTAGTGACTAAACCACCACCACCATAATGAGCTAGGTACTGTACTAGGAGCTGAATATACTAGGATGAGAAAAACATGATACTACACTCATTAAATTTATAGCCTAATAAAGGATATAAAATAAGCGAGTGGTGATAAAATTATGTAAATAAGATCAGTCTGTGAAAAATGTCTAGAGGCAAACCATTGAATGTATGGGGACATAAAATAGTGGAGTCACTAAAGCTTTTTCTAAGGACATTTTATATTTGTTGAGACAAAACTGAGGAGCAGAAGTTAATCTGCTCTGCTGATTCCAGGCAGAGGGGCCAACAAAGGCAAAACTCCTGAAGCAGGAGGAAGTGTAGTCCATTTCAGGAGCTGAAGGAACTTTAATATGTCTGAGAACAGAGGCAGGGAAAGGAAGGGAATGATGAGACAGAAAGCACCTAGATTTTGTAGGAATTAGAATTTGTAGGACATGTTCAAAGGTTTTTATTTTAGTCACTGAGCAAATGAAAACCAATAAAGTATTTGCTTTGGGGCCGTCTGGATAGAGCCAGGCCTGGGGTTTTGTTTTAGAAAAACAGTTTGACCAGAGTGGATTGGAGAGTGAAAAGACAGGATGCTGTTGCAAGAATAAAGGCACAGAACAATGATGCACTGAGATAAAGTGTTTTCAGTGGAAATGAAAAAATGAGGATGAGGATGGATGCAAAGAAGATTCAAGATATCCCATAGTGTAGGCACATAGGATAGATTAGATGTAGGAGTTGAAAGAGAGGATGATCTGAAGGGTGAAGTCTAGTTGGCTGGTATGGACAGTGCATTGTGGTTCCATGTAAAATTATAAGGAAATTTCTAAGCTATAGGGTTTTTGGTGAGAGGTGAGTGTTGGGGAAGATGTCATTAAATTTGAACTTACTGAGCTTTAGGCATTCTTGAGATATCCAAGTAGACATGGTGAATAACAGTTGTCTGGGTCTCATTAGACAGGGCTCAGCTGGAGGTAGAGACATGGTGATCAGGAGCAAACGGCCAGTATTTGGAATGAATGGAGTAGATATGAGTTTTGTGGGGAAGACAACATATTTCCATCTGAATACGCTGACTTTGAAGTATCTCTGAGAAATCTAGATCAGTTCTTGGACAGAAGTTAGAGATGTGACCAATGACATTATGTTCTGTGAAAGAGGAGGTAGTCACTCTGACAGGGGTGGGTTTTGAGGGGAGTGATAACAACCTTTTTGGGGTCTAGATGCCTTGAGAATCCAAAGGAGAAGGCAACAGGCCATATATAAGATGGCACAAGTGCTGGGTGTGCCGCTGGTTGCTTTTCAGCCATTCTGTGTGTGACAGTTGCTTCAAAGAAATTATTTAACAGATTAAAAAAAAAATTCCGGTCCTCTACTTTTCCTTTCCCTTCCCTGCTCCCCCTTTCCTTCTCTTCTCTCCTTCCTCCATTGCTTCCTTCTTTCCTTCATATCTCCCACCCATCCTCTCTCCCCTCCTCCTTCCCTTTCTTTCCTCCTCCTCTTTCTTATTTTTCCTCCTCCTCCCTTGTTCTTTCTTTTAGAGGCAGGCAGACCCATGATATGATAAAGTGGCACAGAACAGGAAAGGATTATTATTTGTGGGTCCAGTCCATTCACAGAATGGTAATAGCTGTTCAGGGGCTTATAAAAAGTAGCAAAATATGGTTTTTCTAATCTTAGACAATTGTAGAATCTAGACACCGAGGCGGAAAGACGAGACGTCCCAATTTTTCTCCAAAATATTTTCCCCAAATATTTGAGTGTGGGAGTTACATATCTTTTTACTTTATCTTGTTTTTAATTAGTTTATATTATTTTAATAAATGTCACATATTTATTGTTTGGCCTTTTCACTGTAAGATTGGTATTTCTATCTAACACTGATAAGGTTATATTGATTTTAAAGTTGTATTACATTTCAAATTACTAATATGATGAGATATCAAATTTTATATTTAGGAGGCACAAAATATTTTACAAACTTCAAGAATTCAAGANAAACTTCAAGAATCCAAGATTCTTGGTCAATTTTTAAATGATGTTGCAAATATTTCAAGTATTGGTTTGGCCTATTTTCAAAGCTCAAATCAACAATGTTCCACGTGCAAATACACTATTCAGCTTCTCAAGCTAAAATCACTTACATATCCAGAAAGGTAAGAAAACTAAACTCTAATTCCAATGTTATCTTTTAAACTTGAAAATATTCCTTTGCTAAGGAGTGGTTTAAAAATTCATGTACTCAAATGTTTGCTGTATATTTTAGATTATATTTATAAAAACAGTAGACAATCTAAAAGGTATATAAAATTTTTTGGCTTAAATGAGATTTATTTTGGAATCACATTACCCAAGCAGAGAAAAAAGATATATAATTACTTCATGAGATACAGTAAACATGAAAAAATTTAAACATATATCTGCCTTAGAATTTTAACAGTTATTTCAATAGGGTTCTGGATTGCTAAAAATGTCTCTTCCTTTGTTGACTGCAACACTTTCTCTTTATTTCTCTTTATGTTCCTATATTTTTATACTTGATTTCCCAATTACCTTTTTGCGAATGTTGAACATAGTAAATAAGAATTTTTGGAGAATAACAATGATAAAAATGGTAAGTGGCAAGAATATTCATTTAGATGAGGTCTATATTCACAGAGGGGGGGCTGGAAAATTCTTTGAAATAATTTATAAATTATTTTGTAAGCCTTTGGCATGAGAATATTTAGTCATTCAAAAGTTAATGAGTGAAAAGTTATTGTAATGGAAAAAAGTCAAAGGGATTTTTACTTTTGCCATTGACTGAAATACTTAACAAAAATATCAAATATATGGGCATCATCAGTTAGGAATATTAGCAACACTAATATTCTCTGACAAGTATATCAGAGACAGAAAGAAACTTTGGTAGTGGGGAGGGCAGTCATATATAAAGGACTAGAGCTGTAAGATTTTTAATCTTCAACTGATCTCTATATCTATTATTTTAACTACGTAAAATCTATACTAAATATAAGAGTATATTTTTGAGATTAGTTGTTTGTCCGTTGCTTCATTTGCTATTATTTTCTCCCATTCAGAAGGCTCTTTTCACCTTGCTTATAGTTTCCTTTGTTGTGCCGAAGCTTTTAATTTTAATTAGATCCCATTTGTTTATTTTTGCTTTTATTTCCAGTATTCTGGGAGGTGGATCATAGAGGATCCTGCTGTGATTTATGTCGGAGAGTGTTTTGCCTATGTTCTCCTCTAGGAGTTTTATAGTTTCTGGTCTTACTATTAGATCTTTAATNGGGAGGGGGGAGGTGGAAGGGGGTTCAGGATGGGGAACTCATGTACATCCGTGGCTGATTCATGTCAATGTATGGCAAAACCAATACAGTATTGTAAAGCAAAATAAAGTAAAAGTAAAAATTAAAACATAATAATAAATAAATAAATATAAGAGTAGAAACTATATTTGTAGTGCTCAAAAAATAGATCTTAGAGAGGTCAAGTTTATTGCACCATCATATTCCCCTGGTCTCCTCTGTTAATATCTCTCTGAGCCTCAGGATGGTAAATATAAATAAAGAAGTGTAGTTGTTGTAGTTTTACATGCTCTGTTTCTGGCACTTAAATGGTATCAATACACCCCCACTGTACATATTTCACCAAATCACTTGCTCATTAAAGATCTCCCACTCTTCAAAGATAAAGCAAGAGGCCAGCTCCCTCCCTCTGCCCACTTTGTCTAACTAACTTATTCATTGTTGTCATCGTGGTAAGAAAACTTCAAGTGAGATCTACTTTCTTGGCAAAGTTTTAAGTGCACAATACAGTGTTTATAATAGGCACGAGGTTTACAGCAGGCAAAAACAAGCAAATGAAAACCTATACAGGGCTTTCCTGGCAGCTCAGTAGTAAAGCATCTGCCTACCAATGCAGGAGACCTGGGTTCAATCCCTGATCCCTGATCCCATGGGATTCCACATGCCCGGAACAACTAAGTCTGTATGCCACAACTACTGAGCTTGTGCCCTAGAGCTTAGGAGCCACAACTACTGAGCCCATGCAATTACTGAAGCCTGAAGCCCTGCAACAAGAGAAGCCTCTGCAATGAAAAGCCTGCACAGGGCAACTAGAGAGTAGCCCTTGTTCACCGCAACTAGAGAAAAGCGTGGGCAGCAACAAAGACCTAGCACAGACATTAGTAAATACTATTTTTTAAAAAAAGACCGCACTTCCATTGTAGGGGGTGAGGGTTCAAAAAAAGAAGAAGAAGAAGAAACTTACAAAAGACAGAAAATCCAACCATGAATTCCTAAAGATAAAGGGGATATGTGCATAGTAAGTTGCTTCAGTCATGTCTGACTTTGTGACCCAATGGACTGTAGCCAGCCAGGCTCCTCTGTTCATGGGATTCTCTAGGTAAGAATACTGGAGTGGGTTGCCGTTTTCTTCTCCAAGGTATCTTCCTGACCCACGGATCAGACCTGCATCTCTTTTTTCTCCTGCATTGGCAGGTGAGTTCTTTATCACTAAGGCTGCCTGGGAAGCCCAAGGGGCTATGTAGCCAGTTGTAATTGAAAATCCCATGGAAGATGTGGCTTCTGGCTTGGCTGCATTCAGAGGATGAAGGATTTTTGCATGGTATCTCTTGGCTCAGGCATTAACATTGCTTCATTCTCAGTCTTCATGGTATCAAGTCAGTTGCCCATACCTACTTGATTCCAAGTTCAAATCCCACAGGAAAAGAAATAAAGTTTTAAGACCCCACTGCATCTCACTGGTTTTCATTGGACAAATTCATATCTCAACCTCACACTGTGTTCAGGGAATTTGATTCTTCGGATTGTCCAGGGAAATAAGTTCCTTCATTGGTTTATGCTTAACTTTGAGACAAGATGGGATCAAATTTATTAAAAGTTTATAGACTGAGGGTAGAGTAAAGAAAGATGAGGGTATTATTTCATGAAAGGGATAGATGGTTGGTGACAAAAATCACAGGCCACTACAGAGAGACTGAAAATATTTTGATATCAGGCAAAACATTAATTAAACATAGATTTTCCTCCTTGTAATATATCCTGTGTGTGTGTTAGTCACTTAGCCGTGTCTGACTCAGCAACCTCATGGACTATAGCCCACCAGGCTCCTCTGTCCATGGGATTTTCCAGGCAAGAATACTGGAGTGGCTTGCCATTCCCTTCTCCAGGGATCTTCTCAACTCAGGGATCAAACTGAGGTTTCCTGTATTGCAGGCAGATTCTTTATCATCTGAGCCACCAGGGAAGCCCAATATATCCTACTAAAGTTAAATATTGATTTTACTATAAACCATAATTTTGACTGGCTGACACAGTTAACTTGTAAATGAAAGCAATAAATGAATAGATAAGCTAGAGAATGCAAATTAAGATCATTTAAGTTCTGGGTACTTCAAACAGTTGGGGGTTCAGTTCAGTTCAGTCGCTCAGTCGTGTCCGACTCTGCAACCCCATGAATCACAGCACGCCAGGCCTCCCTGTCCATCACCAACTCCTGGAGTTCACTCAGATGCACGTTCATCGAGTCAGTGATGGTTTCTTAAATAGATATATTTATGTTCCTGCATGGCTATAATTTAATATTTTGACTGATAAGACAGGTAAGAATAAACATTGAAGTAACTCCTCAAATAATTTACTCCAGTGACATAGAGGGTTTATGTACAAATTTAGACATTTTTCTTTTTTCACATTAATTAAACATTTAAATCTCTAATTTTGTAGCTTTGGCCTCTATGTTTCACTTACTTTAGGATAACTTCTCTTGTTAATTCAGTATTAGTTTCATTAAATATTTTCAAGGTTCTTTTGAAAAATATAAAAATATTGAATTTATAATATTGAAAACATTATAAATGAAGCTTAGATTTAATGAGGTTAAGTATTTGGCTAAGAAGATCCAAAAACTACCTTTAGACAGTAACCTCAGAAAGCCAATTCACAGTTATGCTATTTGTGCTGAAGTCATTAACACTTCATTTTTTCTTTTAAACTTCCCAATTAAAAGTCCAAGGTACCCTGGGAGAATGTGGGAATTGAAACTCTAGAATTCTGAACGGTGTTTAAAGGAAGCAATTTTGGCAAAACTATTTTACATTTTTAACAAAGTTTGTTCATTCATTCTGAGACTTGTCCACCATCTTCACTGTCCACACTCCATTTTCTTCTGGATTCTCAAATGATGTTCTAGGTCAGTGTAATGTTGACAGGTGATACAGATTAAGAACTCTAAACAGTGTCAACAGTGTGAACAGCCACTGTGTGTTTCTATTTATATATGCAATGTAACCTATGCCTCATATATGAATTATGTGGTTTTAGGATGACCAGGAGAAGGCAATGGCAACCCACTCCAGTGTTCTTGCCTGGAGAATCCCAGGAACAGAGGAGCCTGTTTGGCTGCCATCTATGGGGTCACACAAAGTCAGACACAACTGACGCAACTTAGCAGCAGCAGCAGCAGCGACAGGATGACTGGATATGAGCTTTTTTACATACCATTAGAGTATTGAACATGAAGGTTATTATACCTAAATGTTTTTAGAAATTTATTTTAATTACCATATTAAGGGACAAGATATTATTTTCTACTTCCAAAATTGTTTTAGATTAAATTGTTGTGGTTATGTATGATTTTTGAAAAAGTTTGATAATTAGGATAAGTGATTATCTTTTTAAATTATCTAAAATTATGACATAATTTTACTTGATAATTGTATAATTGGACAATGTAAGCAGAAGTTTCAGGTTAAAATTATTGTAAAGTAATTAGCCTCCAATTAAAATAAATAAATTTAAAAAAATTCTAAAAACTACAGCACATATATTTTCAGTAACTATGCTTAGCCAATGGCTCAGTAGGTAAAGAGTCCACTTGCAATATAGGAAACCTGGGTGACACAGGTTCAGTCTCTGGGTCAGGAAGATCCCCTGGAGGAGGGAATGGCAACCCACTGCAGTATTCTTGCCTAGAAAATCCCATGGACAGAGGAGCCTAGAGAATCCAAAGGGTAGCAAAGAGTTAGACACAACTGAGTAACAAAGCATGCAATGCTAAAAGATGCAATTATACTTATATAAATACCAAGTAATCAATATACATCTTAACAAAATTTGATTGAAAGTACATTCTATAAATAAATATATAAATAAAATAGTAACTAAATATAAATATATTTTACAATCAATCCTCATTCATAAAATAGTTGCTTTTCTTTATATTTTTGCCTTGTAATATGTTCCATAGCTTTTCAGTGTCATTTGTAAAATATATATTTGACTCCTAGCAGATGCTTGACTGGGGGCTTCCCAGGTGGTGCTAGTGGTAAAGAACCCACATGGCAATGCAGGAGAGATTTAGGTTCGATCCCTGGGTTGGAAAGAGCCCCTGTAGGAAGGCATGGAGAATTCAGTATTCTTGCCTGGAGAATCCCATGGATAGAGGAGCCTGGTGGGCTACATCCATAGGGTCACAAAGAGTTGGACACAACTGAAGTGACTTAGCACTCATGCACAGATGCTCAATTTATAGCAGTCCTTTCTTTTCACTTTCATTCCCTTCTCTTGTTGGTCCCCAATTTAACTTTTCTTATACTCATTTTATCGATACACATATTTTTCAAGCAACAGACTGGACAAGTCAATAATTAAATGAAAAATATTGGTCTGTTTTGCCAAAATAATTCATCAATAAAATGCGTTGTCCCTCAAAATTCTGTGAAGCTATGTCTCATTCTGCTACCTCATAAACACCTCTGCTAAGTCACTTCAGTCATGTCTGACTCCGTGTGACCCCATAGATGGCAGCCCACCAGGCTCCCCTGTCCCTGGGATTCTCCAGACAAGAACACTGGAGTGGGTTGCCATTTCCTTCTCCAATGATGAGAGTGAAAAGTGGAAGCGAAGCCGCTCAGTCATGTCTGACTTGCAGGGACCCCAGGGACTGCAGCACCAGGTTCCTCTGTTCATAGGATCTTCCAGGAAAGAGTACTGGAGTGGGGTGCCATTGCCGTCTCCGATAAACACCTCTACCCTTTTGTAAAAGTTTCATTCATTGCTAATTTGTAAACTTCTTATCCAAACACTATATTCACTTCTACCACACTTATCACTCTTTTAATTTAGTGATTGGAATAATCCTCATCCATCAGAGTTGTTGGGGATATAGGAAGACTCTGAGCAGAGTTAAGAACTTCAGAAAAAGAAATCTGCATTGATTGCAAATTTATCTGATAAAATGGAATTTATCTTGTGAGTTATTTGCCCTAAATTCAATTCAAGCTTCTCTTTTAGGGAAGGAGTATTTTAGAAAGTGTTGGAGAAGACACTTGAGAGTCCCTTGAACTGCAAGGAGATCAAATCAGTCATTCCTAAAGGAAATTAGTCCTGAATATTCATTGGAAGGACTGATGCTGAAGCTGAAACTCCAATACTTCGGCCACCTGATGTGAAAAACTGACTCCTTGGAGACCCTGATGCTGGGAGATGGTTGGATGGCATCACCAACTTGATGGACATGACTTTGAGAGAGCTCGGGAGTTGGTGATGGACAGGGATGCCTGGTGTACTGCAGTCCACGGGGTCACAAAGAGTTGGACATGACTGAGCCACTGAACTGAATTGATATAAGAAAGATTTTTTTATTTTTTTACCAAGGTGTATTTTTTGGATGATGTATATGATTTAAGGAAAAATTATTGTATATAAAGGATTGATGACTTAATTGAAGATTTAGGCATTAAAGGGAATCCCAGAAAAGTTTGGCTTGTTTTACTGTTAGTGAACTTCTTATAAGGTAAATAATAGTGGTTACATTTATTTTGGGTTGTTATTCAGTCTTTCAGTCCTTATGACCCCATGGACTGCAGCATGCCAGGCTTCCCTGTCTTTCATCATCTCCCAGAGCTTGCTCAAACTCATGTCCATTGAGTTAGTGATACCATCCAACCCTCTTGTCTCTGTTGTCCCCTTCTCCTCCAGCCTTCAGTCTTTCCCAGCATCTGGGTCTTTTCCAGTGAGTCAGCTCTTTCCTTCAGGTGGCCAAAGAATTGGAGCTTCAGCTTCAGCATCAGTCTTCCTAATGAATATTCAGAGTTGATTTCCTTTAGGATGGACTGGTTGGATCTCCTCTCAAGAGTCTTCTCCAACACCATAATTCAAAGTATTAATTCTTCAGCATTCAGCCTTCTATAAATTTATTTAGCATCTGCTGCATCTCAAATACTATTTTTACAATCTTTGCAACAACTCTATGAATTAAGTATTTTCTTTGTTTTGTTAGTAAAGGAACAGAAACTCAGAGGTTTAAAATAGCATGTCTAAGGTCTCTTAGCTGAGAATCGCCTTCGTCATGACAGGAAGCCAAACTTTTCTTGTTTTTTTTTTTTCATTTGTTGTTTCCTTCATTTTTTAGTTGCTGCTATTTTTATAGGAACAAAGTTTTTCACTAATTAATATAGTTCATTATTCTCNAATAGATAGACTATGAAAATTTGCTAAATTTATAAAATTTAGATGCAGTTACTTGTACTCAGGGAAAAAACTAGAATACATTTTGTGGGTGGTTAACAGAACTCTTAACATTCCCTGTTGGCCGTGGATGCTAACAGATGCTTGAATGAAATGCGTGCTTTAAGTTTAATTATCTAGATAATTGCAGTAACCATTTAGTTGCTTTTCCTGTTTGGATCTGTCTATACAGATAATATGCAATTAATGAGAATTAGCACTGCCAAACTATTGGGAGTGTGAGTGATAAAAATGTGATGCCTTATGGTCCAGAATAAACTGTGTATCTAACTCAGTCAATAATTAGCTGTCTGTAACAAACAATGATGGAGACTACACAAACAATATAGTTCTTCTGAGCATTTCCAGTAGACTAGCCTTTCAAACTTAGAGACTGAGAGGAGTATTTGTAGTGGAGGTACCTGGGTGACTTCCTGAGAAAAGTTGAATTAAATCTACTTTAAAAAAGTTTCCTTAATAAGTAAAATGTACTCTTATTGGCATATAGTTCTGAGTGTTAGTAAGCACATAGAGTCATATAACCACCACCACAATTAATATACAGAAAATTTTCATCAATCACAAAAACTGCCTTGTGCTGTCCCTCTATTTCCAACTCCCCACACCTACTCTCTGGCAACCTCTGCACCTAGATTTGCCTTTTCCAGAACTTTATGTAAATGGAATCATATGGTATATTGCCTGTTAAATATCGCTTATTTCACTTAGTTTTAGACATTTAAAATTCACCCATGTTGTTGCTTATATCAATGGAATGTTATTGATACATAATATTTCATTGTATGTATATACCACAGTTCCTTTATCCTAGTTGGAGCAAAAATATAATTTGTTCATAATTTTTAATATCTGTCCAGGATAAAGCCAAAATAAATATTTACCTGCAGCTTTTTGTGTGAACCTAAGTTTTCATTTATCTTAAGTTCCTAGAGATGGTAAGGTCATATTGTGAGTGTTGGGGCTTCCCTAGTGGCTCAGATGGTAAGAATCTGCAAGCAATGCAGGAGACCCAGGTTTGATCCTCCGGTTGGGAAGATCCCCTGGAGAAGGGAATGGCTACCCACTCCAATATTCTTGCCTGGAGAATTCCAGGGACAGAGAAGCCTGGTGGGCTACAGTCCATGGGGTAACAATGAGCCAGACATGATGGAGCGACTAACATGTTCACTTTTCACTTTCATTGTGAGTGTATGTTTAACCTTATAAGCAACTGCCAGGCTGTTTTCCAAAAATATTTTGCATCCCCATTGGCACTTACCAGAGTTCCATTGCTCTCTTACACCCAAAACTTCACCTTCACCGTTTTTTTTGTTGATTTTGCTATTCTAATACTTGTATATTAGAGGCTTCCCTGGTGGCTCAGAGGTTAAAGCATCTGCCTGCAGTGCGGGAGACCTGGGTTCCATCCCTGGGTCGGGAAGATCCCCTGGGGAAGGAAATGTCAACCCACTACAGCATTCTTGCCTGGAGAATCTCATGGACTGAGGAGCCTGGTGGGCTACAGTCCACAGGGTCGCAAAGAGTTGGACACTACTGAGCAAGTTCACTTTCACTTTTCACTTTCAATACTTGTGTAGAAAACAAAACACTTCTGTTCACTATGTTTTCAACTTGTATTTCTCAAATGACAAATGATGTTGACGACCTCTGCCATTTAATTGAGGGTATCTGCATCTTTAAATTTATTTAATTGTAGGTACTGCTGCTGCTGCTAAGTCACTTCAGTCGTGTCCGACTCTGTGTGACCACATAGACGGCAGCCCACCAGGCTCCTCCGTCCCTGGGATTTTCCAGGCAAGAACACTGGAGTGGGTTGCCATTTCCTTCTCCAATGCATGAAAGTGAAAAGTGAAAGTGAAGTTGCTCAGTCGTGTCTGACTCCTAGCAACCCCATGGACTGCAGCCTTCCAGGCTCCTCTGTCCATGGGATTTTCCACACAAGAGTACTGGAGTGGGTTGCCATTGCCTTCTCCAATTGTAGGTACAGTTGGATTTAAATCTGCCATCTTGCTATTTTGTTTTCTGTTTGTCCCATCTTTCCTTTGTTCCCATTTTCTCATTGTCTGCCTTTTGGATAAACTGAGTCTATGATTCCATCCAGAGGAGAACATGGAAACCCACTACAATATTCTTGCCTGGAGAATCCCAAGGACAGAGGAGCCTGGAAGGCTGCAGTCCTTGTTACTCCAAGTAACAGGGTTACTTGGAGTCGGACATGACAGAAGCAACTTAGCACGCATGCTTATGGTTCCATTTAAGCATCTTTATCAATGGAAGAAGTTCATTATTAGTGGTTTCTATGGAGTTATATTATAATCTTCATTTTATCACAGCCTGAAAGTGAAAGTGAAGTCGTTCAGTCGTGTCCAACTCTTTGCGACCCCATGGACTGTAACCTACCAGGCTCTTCTGTCCATGGGACTTTCCAGGCAAGAGTACTGGAGTGGGTTGCCATTTCCTTCTCCAGGGGATTTTCCCGACCCAGCGATCGAACCCAGGTCTTCCGCCTTGCAGGCAGACGCTTTACCATCTGAGCCACCAGAGAAGCCTGTAATCACAGTCTACCTCAAGTGAATTTTACCACTCCACTTATAACATGAGGACCTTACAGTAGTATACTTCCTTTACTCTCTTGTGCTGTTCTTGGCATATATTTTAATTATACATGTGCTAAAATCTCCATAAAGTGCATCACTTTTCTTTAAAGAGATATTTCTATTAAAATACATGACTAATTAGAAAATCTGACATATTTTTTTCCATACATTTACCATTTCTGGTGTACTTCTAACCCTTATTAGATGCATATTTTAATCTGGTACAATTTACCTTATGACAAAAGGAGCTCCTTTAAGACTTTTTTGGTAAGATCTGATAGTTGTGAATGCTTTCAACTTTTGTGCATTTTTATGATGTCTTTATTTTTAAAGATAATTTCTCTGGGTATAGAATTCTAGTTTGACAGTTGTTCTTGTACTTTCAACACTTTAGGGATGTTACTGTGCTGTCTTAAACAGTGCATTGCGTTTAATGAGATATTTATTACTATCCTTCCTTTGTTGCCATGACTCTGACTGGTTTTAAGATTTTCTCCTTATCACAGATTTTAAGCAGTTTAATTTGATGTGACTTTTTGAAATTTTTTCTTGTGATTAGTGTTTGTTGACCTTTTTTGGATCCATGGGTTTATAGATTTCATCAGATTTTATCTAAACTTTTCACTTATTTTGAAATATCTCTTGCTGTGTCCCTACTGTCTAGTATCTCTTTGAGGACTCTAATTTCAAATTTATTAGGTTATTTGAAAGTCTCCCACTGTTCGCAGAGGCTCTGTGAATTTTTAAATTTAATTTTCTCCCTGCTTTCATTTTGAATGTTTCTTTTGCTATGTCTTCAAGTTCATTATTCTTTCCTTCTGCAATGTCTAAGCTGCTATTTAACCATTATAGGGCATTTTTCATCTCAGATATTATACTTTTCACCTATGGATGTTTCATTTTAATCTTTGAATATGTTTCATGTCTCTACTTACCTATTTGAACATAAGAAATACAATTATAGTAACTCTTTCAATACCTTTTTGGAGCCACCAGGGAATTGCCATCTGTTGGAAAATAGAAAAAGCAAGAAAATTCTAGAAAAACGTGTACTTCTGCTTCATTGACTATGCTAAAGCCTTTGACTGTGTAGATCACAACAAACTGGAAAATTCTTAAAGAGATGGGAGTATCAGACCACCTTACCCTCCTGTGAAACCTGTATGCAAATCAAGAAGCAACAGTTTGAACTGGATTTGGAACAACAGACTGCTTCCAAATTGGTAAAGGAGTATGTCAAGGCTGCAAAGAATATAATCAGATTTCGCTGTTGACCATCTGGTGATGTCCATGTTTAGAGTCTTCTCTTGTGTTGTTGGAAGAGGATGTTTGCTATGACCAGTGCATTCTCTTTGCAGAACTCTGTTAGCCTTTGCCCTGCTTCATTCTGTACTCCAAGGCCAAAATTGTCTGTTACTCCAGGTGTTTATTGACTTCCTACTTTTGCATTCTGGTTGCCTATAATGAAAAGGACATCTTTTTTGGGTGTTAGTTCTAGAAGATCTTGTAGGTCTTCATAGAACTGTTCAACTTCAGCTCTTTCAGCATTACTCGTCAGGGCATAGGCGTGGATTACCATGGTACTGAATGGTTTGTTGTGGAAATGAACAGAGATCAATCTGTTGTTTTTGAGATTGCATCCAAGTACTGCATTTCGGACTCCAGTCATCCTGGAATGTGAAGTCAAGTGGGCCTTAGGAAGCATCAGTATGAGCAAACTAGTGGAGGGGATGGAATTCCCATTGAGCTATTTCAAATCCTGGAAGATGATGCTGTGAAAGGGCTGCACTCAATATGCCAGTAAATCTGGAAAACTCAGCAGTGACCACAGGACTGGAAAAGGTCAGTTTTCATTCCAATCCCAAAGAAAGACAAGGCCAAAGAAGGCTCAAACTACCACACAATTGCACTCATCTCACACACTAGTAAAGTAATGCTCAAAATTTTCCAAGCCAGGCTTCAGCAGTACATGAACCATGAACTTCCAGATGTTCAAGTTAGTTTTAGAACAGGCAGAGGAACCAGAGATCAAATTGCCAACATTCACTGGATCATTGAAAAAACAAGAAAGTTCCAGAAAAACATCTATTTCTGCTTGATTAACTATGACAAAGCCTTTGACTGTGTGGATCACAATAAACTGTGGAAAATTCTGAAAGAGATGGGAATACTAAACCACCTGACCTGCCTCCTGAGAAATCTGTATGCAGGTCAGGAAGCAACAGTTAGAACTGGACATGCAATGACAGACTGGAAAAGGAGTACATCAAGGCTGTATACTGTCACCCTGCTTATTCAACTTATATGCAGATTACATAATGAGAAATGCTGGGGTGGAAAAAGCACAAGCTGGAATCAAGATTTCTGGGAGAAATATCAAGAACTTCAGATATGCAGATGACATCACCCTTATGGCAGAAAGTGAAGAAGAACTAAAGAGCCTCTTGATAAAAGTGAAAGAGGAGAGTGAAAAAGTTGGCTTAAAGCTCAACATTCAGAAAATGAAGATCATGGCATCCAGTCCCATCACTTCATGGGAAATAGATGGGGAAACAGTGGAAACAGCGTCAGACTTTACTTTTTTGGGCTCCAAAATCACTGCAGATGGTGACTGCAGCCATGAAATAAAAAAACGTTTACTCATTGGAGGAAAAGTTATGCCCAACCTAGACAGAATATTAAAAAGCAGAGATATTTCTTTGCCAACAAAGGTCCATCTAGTCAAGGCTATGGTTTTTCTAGTAGTCATGTATGGATGTGAGAGTTGGACTATAAAGAAAGCTGAGTGCCGAAGAATTGTTGCTTTTGAACTGTGGTGTTGGAGAAGACTCTTGAGAGTCCCTTGGACTTCAGGGAAATCCAACCAGTCCGTCCGAAAGGAAATCAGACCTGAATGTTCATTGGAAGGGCTGATGCTGAAGCTGAAACTCCAGTACTTGGGCCACCTGATGTGCAAAACTGAACCGCTGGAAAAGACCTCATGCTGGGAAAGATTTAAGGCAGGAAGAGAAGGGGATGACACAGGATGAAATGGTGGATGGCATCACCGACTCAATGGACATGAGTTTGAGTAAACTCAGGGAATTGGTGATGGACAGGGAAATCGGCATGCTGCAGTCCATTGGGTCACAAAGAGCTGGACACAACTGAGTGACTGAACTGAACTGATATGGAGGCCGTATATTGTCACTCTGCTTGTTTAACATATATACGGAAATACAGCATGCAAAATGCCAGGCTGGATGTAGCACTGCCTGGAATCAAGATTGCTGGGGGAAATATCAACAACCTCAGGCGTGCAGATGATATCATCCTTGTGGCAGAAAGCAAAGAGGAACTAAAGAGACTCTTGATGAAAGTGAAAAGGGAGAGTGAAAAATTTGCCTTAACAGTCAGCATCCAAAAATTTGAGATCATGGTGTCAGGTCCTATCACTTCAGGGCAAATAGAAGGGGAAACAACAGAAACAGTGACAGATTTTATTTTCTTGGTCTCCAAATCAATGCAGATGGTGACTGCAGCCATGAAATTAAAAGACGCTTACTCCTTGGAAGAAAAGTTATGACCAACCTAGACAGCATATTAAAAAGCAGAGACATTACTTCGTCGATAAAGTTTCTTATAGTCAAAGCTATGGTTTTTGCAGTAGTCATGTATGGATGTGAGAGTTGGACCATAAAGAAAGCTGAGCAATGACAAATTGATGCTTTTGAACTGTGGTGTTGGAGAAGACTCTTGCGAGTCCCTTGGACTGCAAGGAGATCCAACCATCAACCCTAAAGGAAACAAACTCTGAATATTCATTGGAAGGACTGATGCTGAGCTGATGCTCCAATACTTTGGCCACCTGAAGGGAAGAGCTGACTCACTGGAAAAGACCCTGATGGTGGGAAAGATTGAAGGCAGGAGGAGAAGGGGACAACAGAGGATGAGTTGGTTGGATGGCATCACTTTTTCAATGGACATGAGTTTAAGCATGCTCTAAGAGATAATGAAAGCCAGGGAAGCCTGGTATGTTGCAATCCATGGGTCACAAAGAGTTGGACACAACTTGGCAACTGAACAACACCAACAACAATAATGTGTTTGCTGATTCTCACATCTGTGCTAGCTCTTGATTGATTTCAGTCAGTTGCCCTCATATGGGTCCATTTTC
>SJYQ01001926.1:137209-161309 GCA_006410935.1 Redunca redunca
AATGGTTTTCCAGGAGTCATGTATGGATGTGAGAGTTGGATGGTGAAGAAAGCTGAGCACCGAAGAATTGATGATTTTGAACTGTGGTGTTGGAGAAGACTCTTGAGAGTCCCTTGGACTGCAAGGAGATCCAACCAGTCCATTCTAAAGATCAGCCCTGGGTGTTCTTTGGAAGGAATGATGCTAAAGCTGAAACTCCAGTACTTTGGCCACCTCATGTGAAGAGTTGATTCATTGGAAAAGACTTTGGTGCTGGGAGGGATTGGGGGCAGGAGGAGAAGGGGACGACAGAGGATGAGATGGCTCAATGGCATCACCGACTCGATGGATGTGAGTCTGAGTGAACTCCAGGAGTTGGTGATGGACAGGGAGGCCTGTCCATCATGGGATTCATGGGATCGCAAAGAGTCAGATACACCTGAGTGACTGAACTGAACTGAACTGAACTAAACTGAATGCTTTGTAAATAAAGGCTTTGTTTCATGGAGTACAATAATTTATGGCCCATAATCGTTAATGTCAGATCTGGGGTCCACCACTTATTCACTTACTGATGGCGTGATCATGAATAACAAAATTTACCTCACCATATATCAGGCACCTAAAAATATCTGTGAATATTGATTCAACACTTTGACTAGTCTGCCCATAATGATAATAAAAATGATAACAGGTAACACATGCATCATGGTTTCTTGGCCCAGTTTAATACTGGGCCAATTTAATCCCTAAAGAAACCTTCTGAGATTGGCTTTGTTATCTCTACTGATGAATAAACTGAGACATGGAAATGTTAACTAATCTACCCAGGATTGTGTACAAAACCAAAATTGAAACCTAAGTCTCTTGAGTGTGTTTTTTAAACCCTATTTATGTTTCTCCAAGCTTCCCTGGTGGATCAGTTGGTAAAGAATCTGCCTGCAATTCGGGAGACCTGGATTCAATCCCTTAGTTGGGAAGACCCCCTGGAGGAGGGCATGGCAACTTACTCCAGTATTACTGCCTGGAGAATCCCCATGGATAGAGCCTGGTGACTACAGTCCTTGGGGTCACAAAGAGTCAGACATGACTTAGTGACTTTCACATGTTTCTCCAAAGTTCAATACATGTTAATTGTGATATTTATAAATGATCAGTTTTGAAATACAGTCATCCCTAGTTATCCTTGGGGGATTGGTTCCAGGACCCACCACAAACACCAAAATCCACTGATGTTCACCTCCCATGGTTGGTTCTCATTATCTGTGGTTCCACATGCATGGATTCAACCGAGCACAGATTACATAGTGCTATAGTATATACTGGGAAAAAAAATCCTCTGTAAGTGGAACCCATGCAGTTCAAACCTATGTTGCTCAAGAGTCATTGGTAATAATCTAAATGCCCTTGGCATTCTCCCATTTACCCATTCAGTCCAGGAATTCCTGGTCCTCAGCTCCCTCTCACTTGTGTCTGAAAGCTCCCAAGATTTGTTTTATGTGTGTTTATAAACGAATCAACTACTAAACTGTCAACAACAGTCACAGTCTCTATGCTTTTGATTTCCTGCTATATTAGTTTGCTGGAACTTTCATTAAAAAATCACTGATAGGATGGCTTAAACAACACAATTTATTTTCTTACAGTTCTGGAGGCTAGAGGTCCAAGGTCAAGGTGTTGGCAGGTCTGGTTTCCCTGAGACCTCTCTCTTTAGTTGCAGAGGGCCACTTCCTTGCTGTGTCCTAACATGGTCTTTCCTCTGTGCTTGGTGTCTCTTTTGTGTGTCTTGATTTTCTTTTCTTGTAAGGATTAATAATATCACTTACATGTAACACTGTATTCTTACTACAGTTTAATACTTTAATACTTTATATGTATATATACATATATATTTTTATATATTTATTGATGTGTGTATATATGTATATATCAGTTATCATATATCAATGCATTTAATCCCCTACAAAAATCCTATGAGATTAGCCTTTTCATCTCCACTGATACAGAAATGGAGGCTATAGAAATGTTGACTTAATTTACCCAGGATTTCATACAAAATTAGAATTGACCGGTGTTCTTATGAGATTACAGCCTACTCTAATGAGCTCATTTTAATTTAATCACCTCTTTAAAGACACTGCCTCTCAATAAAGTCACATTCTGAGGTGCTGGGAATTCATCTCATGATACTGTCCATCACTCATTAGCACCACAATGATTGTTGCTGTTGTTCAGTTGCCCAGCTGTGTCCAGCTCTTTGTGACCCCACAGACTGCAGCATGGCTGGCCCTTCCTGTCCCTCACCATCTCCTGGAGGAGTTTTTCCTAGTTCGTGGTCATTGCATCAGTGATGCCGTCCAGCCACCTCATCATCTGATGCCCTCTTCTCCTTCTGCCCTCGATCTTTTCCAGCATCAGGGACTTTTCCAATGAATCATCTGTGAGCAACAGATGACCAAAATGCTGGAGCTTCGACTTCAGCATCAGTCCTTCCAGTGAATATTCAGGTTGATCTCCCTTAAGATTGACTGGTTTGACCGCCTTGCTGTCCAAGAGACTTTAGGAATCTTCTCCAGCACCACAGCTCAAAGGCATCCCTTCTCTGGTGTTCTTCCCTCTTTAAGGTCCAGCTCTCACAACAGTACATGACCACTGGGAAGACTTGACTATATGGACCTTTGTCAGCAGAGTAATGTCTACTTTTCAACACACTGTCCAGGTTTGTCATCGCTTCCCTGCCAAGAAGCAATCGTCTTCTGATTTCATGGCCGCAATCACCATATGCAGTGATTTTGGAGCCCAAGAGAAAGAAATATGTCACTACTTTCACCTTTTCCCCTTCTATTTGCCATGAAGTAATGGGGCTGAATGCCATGATCTTAGTTTTTTTAATATTTAGTCTTAAACTGGCTCTTTCACTCTCCTTCACCATAATCAAGAGGATGTTGAGTCCCTGTTCACTTTCTGCTATTAGGGCGGTATCATCTGCATATCTGAGGTTGTTGATGTTTCTCCCACCTATCTTGATTCTGGCTTGTAACTCATCCAGCCTGGCATTCCCGATGATGTGCTTAGGGTATAGGTTAAACAAACAGGGTGACAGCAGACAGCCTTGTACTTTTTTCTCGATTTTGAACCAATCAGTTGTTCCATACAGGGTTCTAACTGTTGCTTCTTGACCTGCTTACAGGTTTCTCAGGAGACAGGTAAGATGGTCTGGTATTCCCATCTCTCTAAAAGTTTTCCACAGCTTTTCATGACCCACAAAGGTGTTAGCGCAGTCAGTGAAACTGAGATAGATGTTTTTCTGACATCCCCTTGCTTTCTCTATAATCCAGTGAATGCTGGTAATTTGATTTCTAGTTCCTCTTCCTTTTCTAAACCCAGTTGGGACATCTGGAAGTTCTTGTTTCGCATAATGCTGAGGTCAACTTGCAAGATTTTAAGCATAACCTTACTAGCCTGGGAGATGAATGCAATTGTCTGATGGTTAGCGTATTCTTTAGTACTATCCTTCTTGGGAACTGGGATGAGGATTGGCCTTTTCCAGTCCTGTGGCCACTGCTGGGTCTTCAACATTTGTTGACGTAATGAAAGCAAAACTTTGATGGCATCCTCCTTTAGGGATTTGAATAGTTCTGCTGGAATTTCGTCACATCCATTAGCTTTATTAACTGCTGCGCTTCTTAAGCCCACTTGACTTCATACTCCAGAATGTCTGGCTCTGAGTGACTAATCACACCATCGTAGTAGTGCGGTTCATTAAGGTCCTTTTATACAGTTCTTTCATGTATTCTTGGAGAAGAAAATGGCAACCAACTCCAATACTCTTGGCTGGAAAATTCCATGGATGGAGGAGCCTGGTGGGCTACAGTCCATGGGGTAGCAAAGAGTTGGACACGACTGAGGGACTTCACCTTCACCTTTCATGTATTCTTCCTATTCTTGATCTCTTCAGCATTTTTGCCCTTCATGGATCACTTGTCATGGTGAAGGGGCTTGCATAACTCAATGAAGCTAAGAGCCATGCCATGCAGGGCCACCCAAGGTGGACGGGTCATAGCAGAGAGTTCTGACAAAATATGATACACTGGAGGAAGAAATGGCAAAGCATCCCAGTATACTTGCTGTGAGAATCTCATGAACTGTATCAAAGACCGGAATGATAATCTTTGCCTAATGTGGCATTTGAAGGTGAATTGGGACCCTTATTGATACCTACCTGAAAAACTGATATTAGAAATGTGTCCTAGGCAGAAACTTGTAGAAGACTTTCCACATTTTGCTTAGGGATTTTAGCAGTCTCCCTGCATCTCTACTGTCAGACATTCCTTCTTCAGTGTCTGCCTCAGCTCTTTGGTCCATAGGCCTCTGACTCCAATCAATAGAAACACATTCTCTCTCCTTTCTGACTCTTAGGCATTGGCTCAGAAACTTCCCATGTTCTAAAACAGAACTACAAACCCTTTTGTAATTTCACTTTTCCAACACCCCTCAATTAGTTTTCCAGATAGCCTCAGAAATTCTAAATCTTAATTTGTGATGTTAATGACATTTAAAATTAAATAAAGGGCATTAGAGATATCTTCCTTGGGGGAGAATTCCTTTTCCAGTATTTGAGATGGCTTAGGGACTTTGGATAACAGAGAAACAGTACCTGAGCTGTCTCATAGCTTATTAAAGGACCCTGTAACTCTCATAACAAAATTTCCTTGTCATAGGTGATGGGATCCTTCAAGGATAACTTGAAGATATAAACTTATGGGAGATATAAACTTATATGGGAGAAATATCAACAGCCTCAGATATGCAGATGATACCACTTTAATGGCAGAAAGTTAAGAGGAATTAATGAGCCTCTTGATGAAGATGAAAGAGGGGAGTGAAAAAGCTGGTTTAAAACACAACATTTAAAAAACTAAGCTCATGGCATCTGGTCTTATCACTTCAGGGCAATCAGACGGGGAAAATGTGGAAACAGTGTCAGATTTCATTTTCTTTAGCTCCAAAATCAACGTGGATGGTGATTGCTGCGGCTGCTGCTGCTAAGTCGCTTCAGTCATGTCCGACTCTGTGCGACCCCATAGACGGCAGCCCACCAGGCTCCCCCGTCCCTGGGATTCTCTAGGCAAGAACACTGGAGTGGGTTGCCATTTCCTTCTCCAATGCATGACTGCAGCCATGAAATTAAAATACACTGCTTGGAAGAAAAGCTATGTCAAACCTAAACAGTGTTTTCAAAAGCAGAGACATCATTTTGCCAACAAAGGTCCATATAGTTAAGCTGTGGTTTTCCAGCAGTCATTACAGATGTGAGGGTTGGGCCACAAAGAAGGCTGAGCACTGAAGAATTGATGCTTTTGAACTGTGGTGCTGGAGAAGACTCTTGAGAGTCCTTGGACTGCCAGGGTCAAACCAGTCAATCCTAAAGGAAGTCAATACTGAATATTCATTAGAAGGACTGATGCTGAAGCTGAGGCTCCAATACTTTGGCCACCTGATAGGAAGAGCTGACTCACTGAAAAAGACCCTAATGATGGGAAAGATTGATAGTAAGAGGAGGGGGGACAGCAGAGGACGTGATGGTTGGATGGCATCATTAACTCAATGGATATAAGTTTGAGCAAACTACAGGAGATAGTGAAGGACAGAGAAGCCTGGTGTGCTGCAGTTCATGGAGTCGTAAAGAGTCAGACACAGCTTAGCAACTGAACAACAACAATACTGCAATATCTTCTCCAGTGTCCTAATTCCCTCTACTTTTTTTTTTTTTTTTCATGATGAACAATGAAAGGAAGACTTTGGAACTTGTCTTAAGGATGAGAGGAAGTAAACTCCTCTGACCCACAAGTTCATAGTCTTCAAACAATGTTTTTAATCACATTTTTTTTCAAAATTTGTAGAAATCATAGATCAAAAATGGTAGTGAGAGGGAAAAGTGCAGTTTCTGGAGGACTGATGAAGCACAGATATTTTATAGCAATCATGTACGACAACAGAAGGAACAGATAGCCATTACCCACAAAATGGGTTACACCTGGCTACTTTGAAGAAACTCTGTCTGGGTCAGATACAGAAAGCTGCAGAGAGGCACAATTATGTAGTAATGCTTATAATCAGCTATAATCATGTAAGTATTGTTGTGGGTCATAACATCTATGCATTAATCCTGCTTTTTCACATAATAATGATAACAGTAACAACAAATATGTAATGAGTAATTATGATGTGCCAATCTGTGTTTTAAGTCTTTGACTTTCAATATTTCATTTAGTCCTTACAAATGCCTCATCAGGTATGTAGCTTTTTCACCTTCTGTGACAGAGGGGAGAAGTGGAGAAGAAAATCTGTCAGAATATTTCTTTCAATACCTGAAAGATACTTTTGTTGTGTTTTGACAGTTATCTATTGGGTATATATTAGGCATTCTGCACATGCTTGCGAATGAATCAAGGGATGGACGGGTGAACAGGAAATCAGTTCCTTTGGATAAAAAGCACAGGACAAAAGGCAGACCCTGGCCCTGAGAAACCGTAATGTGGTTAGTGAGTGCCTGCCAACAGCCTTGGAGCAGTAACCTGGAAACATCCTGGTAAGTCCTCAGACACATGTGCTGGTTTTCTGTTCTGCACTGTCAGGATCTGAGGATGAAGACACTGCTAACAGTTACCAAATACCTGAAATTTTACCCAAGATAATGTAACCTGCCTCTCCAGGTGGCATAAACAACATTGTCAGAGAACATTTGGGGATGACGTTGGCATTATGAAATGTAGGACTTCAAAACACAGATAACATTTTCTTTTTTCTTATTTTTATTTTTATTTTAACTTTATTTTACTTTACAATACTGTATTGGTTTTGCCATACATTGACATGAATCCACCACGGGTGTACATGCGTTCCAAAACACAGATAACATTTTCATTCATGATTTCTTTTTTCCCTATGAACATGTGTTACATGAAAAAAGAAGGAAATATGGGAGGTGAACAGCTGGTTATGCAGATGGTGTTGATGAGTTGAATTTGGATTTCTGTACCATGACTTAAGTTTCTGGAATGTAGGTCTCTTGGCTAGGGGTAGGATTATATATCTCACAGGGACATGGAAGAATGTGTTTGCATGTAGACTAGCAGTCATGATTAAAGCACTTTCACTGGAACATAACATTGCAGGAAGTGTTTGAAGATTCAAAGCAACAGATCACTCATCCAGATTCACCAGGGCCCTATTGAATATTCTTCCAGATTTCCTATGGATCCCTGGCAGCACCTTACAGTTCTTAACTCAGGTTTGCCCTCCAAACTTCCTTCTCACTTCGGCCCTTTCTTGCCCTTTTCTGTTGTTAACTTCTCTCTCCCAAACTCATTCCCCACTTTGCTTTTGCTTCTCCTCTGCTTCTTAAAGGTGATATTTCATGTCTCTCTTAAAGCCCTTTGCTTACTTGTGTCCACCACTAAAACATAATCTTAAGAGTAAGAAATTTTGTGTTATGTACATATTTTTGTATTTTCAGGGTCTAGATAAATGCCTGGACTACTCCAGGGGCTCCAAAAACATTTGTTGAATGATAAATACAAAATTTAAAAACTTAAGCAGCCTCTTTTCTGGCTTAGCTGCGTAAGAGTGGGCAGATACCAATGACTGCTGGCTATTTAGAAGAACAAAATGTTTCAAGTGGGTTCTGGTTTGAGATCAGAGAGCTCTCACAGTACAGCAAATTTAAGATTTTCTTTGTCTTACATTATTTTCTAAGAATGTAGTAAAACCACATATGATTTTCATATTAGATGATTTTAGTCAAGACAGATATAGTACTGAAGAATAATTTGCATTTATAATTAAATTTGAAACTTCTTTTACATATATTGGTAAAGCATTAAAATGTTAACATTCTAAACACAGATGAATTATAAATTTCAGGTTTTTCCTTAATAATTCTCTGGGAAAATAAACAATTTGAAGATTAAAAAAATAAAGTCTACTACAGGCATAGATTCTGAAATCCTTGAAACTTTGTCAGTGGAACTTGTCATCAGTTTTCAAAGCATTCTTTTTACTCTGTAATAGTTAATGTTATGTTTCTCTTTAACACTGGGTAGGAGAGATGTTTAGTTACGAAAATGTCTATGGAGTGAACATGCAGATATGTGTTTAGCAATAAAACCTTGTGACGAACAAATGTATGGGAGAAAACAATGCAGTGCCTCTCTCACTATCACTGATGTTTTCTTCCCTGAAATCTCATCTTACAAAATAAGCTACAGAAGGACGTTGGGCATCCTTCAGGACCTTCACGTCTTGAGCAGTTCTGAATGCACTTTGCAGGACCAGAGGATCTGGGGTTCTGACTTTGCTGGAAGATGGCTCCTGCAACAGGGATGCGGTGCTCAAGAGTGGTTTCAAATATAAGCCTGGGCAATAGTCTTCAAGTCTTGGATTTACCGTTGCCATCTGGGTGCTTTTCACCTACTACTTAAGTCCCCTGTGTCGCAGTTTCCTTAACTGAGAAGTGGTGGTACTAATTATACTTTCTTCACAGGGTTGGTGTGAGGATTAAATAAGTAAAATGTCTAGAACACATGACAGAATTCACAGAGCTATGGTAATTATTACAACTATTACCTGTATGCACAGTAGAGACCAGAAGCAGGACATTGGCCGCTGGTGTCAGCTACTGCTGGAGCTATGGAGTAGTGGTCAATATGTGTCAGGGTAAGATTGTGCTTAGACATCACTGAAAGCTGGTGCTTTGGCTTTGTCATAAGCGAGGTGGTTTCAGTTTGAATATTGCCTGAAAATTTTATTAAGACTTAAAATTTTAAAAGCAGTTCAAGCTTCACAGGAAAACTGAGAGGAAGGTACAGAGATTTTCCACATGCTCCCTGCCCATGTACTTACAGAGCCAATGGCATTATCAACACACCCCACCAGAGTGGAACATTTGCTACAGTTGATGAATCCACATTGACACATCATAAACACCAAAAGCCCGTAGCTTACATTGTGGTTCAGTCTTAGCACTGTACATTCTATGTTTGGGAAAATTCCATAGCTGTACTTTTTCCAGAATGCTATATAGTTGGAATCATATAGTATGTAGCCTTTTCGGATTGGCTTTTTCCCTGTTATATGCATTTGTTTCCTCTACGTGTTTTCATAGCTTGGTAGCTCATTTCCTCTTAGTGCCAAAAAATATTCTATTGTCTGAATATATGACAGTCTATTTATCCATTCACCTACTGAGGGACATCTTGGTTGCTTCCAAGTTTTGGCAACTATGAATAAAACTGTTATAAACCTCCACGTGTAGGTTTTTGCGTAAACATAAGTTTTCTGCTCTTTTGAGTAAATATCAAGGAGCACAATTGCCGGATCATATGGTAAGAGTGTGTTTAGTTTTGTAAGAAAACCATAAAACTGCCGTCTGAAGTGGCTGTACCAATTTGCATTGCTACTGGTAATGAATGAGAGTTCCTGTTGCTACACATCTTACCACTTTGGTATTGTCAGTGTTCTGGATTTGGGCCATTCTTATAGATGTGTGCTGGTGGCTCAGATGGTAAAGCGTCTGCCCGCCATGCGGGAGATCTGGGTTCGATCCCTGGGTTGGGAAGATCTCCTGGAGAAGGAAACGGCAATCCACTCTTGCCTGGAAAATCCCACGGACGGAGGAGCCTGGTAGGCTACAGTCCATGGGATCGCAAAGAGTCTGACACGACTGAGCGACTTCACTTTCACTTTCACTTACAGATGTGTGGGGCTTCCCTGATGGCTCAGAGGTTAAAGCATCTGCCCGCAATGCGGGAGAACCGGGTTCTATCCATGGGTGGGGAAGATCCCCTGGAGAAGGAAATGGCAACCCACTCCAGGATTCTTGCCTGGAGAATTCCATGGACAGAGGAGCCTGGTGGGCTACAGTCTATGGGGTTGCAAAGAGTCTGACACGACTAACCGACTTCACTTTCACTCTCTATAGATGTGTAGTGAAATCTCATCATTGTTTCAATTTAAATTTTTCTGATGACCTATGGCGTTGAGTATTTTAAGTACCCTTATTTGTCATCCTTTTGTCTTCTTTGGTGAGGTATCAAGGTCTTTCCCCCATCCATATTTTCTCATTGTTGAGTTTTAAGAGTTCTCTGTATATTTTGGATAAGTCTTTTATCAGATGTGTCTTGTGTAAATATTTTCTCCCAGTCTGTGGTTTATTTTCTCATTCTCTTGGCATTGTCTTTTGAAGAGCAGAGTTTTTAATTTCTATGAAGTCCAGCTTGTCAATGGCTTCTTTCATGGATCATACCTTTGGAGTAATGGACATGAAAAAGGTCATCTAGGTTTTCTTCTATGTATCTTGGAGGAGTTTAATAGCTTTGCATTTTACATCTAGGTCTACAATCCATTTTGAGTTAACTTTTGTGAAGGGTAAGGTTTTTGTCTAAATTAATTGTTTTGTGTGTTGATGTCCAAATGTCCCAGTACTGTTGTTGAAAAATTGACCTTTGCTCATTGTATTGCCTTTGCTCCTCTGACAAGGATCTGTAGACTATATTTAAGTGGGTCTGTTTCTGGGATGTCTATCCTGTTCCATCAGTCTAGCTGACCATCCTTTCACTGCACCATCTTGATTACTGTAGATTTATAGCAAGTCTTTGCTTCCCTTGTGGCTCAGCTGGTAACGAATCCACCTGCAATGTGGGAGACCTGGGTTCTACCCCTGGGTTGGGAAGATCCCCTGGAGAAGGGAAAGGCTACCCACTCCAGTGTTCTGGCCTGCAGAATTCCGTGGACTCTATAGTCCATGGGCCGCAAAGAGTCAGACATGACTGAGCGGCTTTCACTTTCACTTTACGCTTTCATAGTAAGTCTGACAGCAGAGCAGTCAGTCCTCCAATGCTGTCCATTTCCTTCAGTATTGTGCTAGCTATTCCTTGAAATAGGTTTGCGAGAGTATACCCCTTAAGACTTATATTTTCAGCTTTAAAATATTTGGAAACACTCATGTGTTCATCATGTACCTGTCCAAAAGCAATGAGATTAATGTGTATTTGACAATGAGCCTTGCTCAAGTAGGACAGGTATCTGGAACACAGAAAAGAGAATAATTTGAATTCTTAGATGCAACAAAGTTATATTCTATTAGGAAAGCTACCTGGTTGAACACATGTTGTCATACCCCATGATTATCACCAAAATGATGATGATTCTGAGGCTGGTATGGAACAGAGGCTAAGTATCAGCTGCAGTGGAGGTGTGTGACGGTTTGACTGGATAAAGATGATACTGGTTCCTGATGGATGTTTAGGGACTAGCTCATGTAAAGAGGGAGCTAGAGAGGAGAATGTAGCTTTTTATAGATGGGGAAGAAGGAGAACAGATGTGACACATGCGGGTCACATTATATGAAGTTGTGTATGTTGTGAAAAAGAGTTATTCTAGTCAGGAGCTATTTAAGATTACCAAGTGAGAACAGGGCATGAGCATACTTGTGTTTTTAAAAAGAGATATCTCTCAAATGCTTAGTTGGAGAGGATGTTACCAACCCCTCTGCTGGTGTCCTGAACATACCAAGGTAGGATAAGAAAAAGAGACGCTAGGTAAACAAGTGGAATACGATGGAGAGACTCAGCACAGAGGTGCACCGGAGTTTTGCCTCAACAGCCTGGCAAAAACAAAGGAAAAGTTCATATGTTGTGTAGATGTGGCCCTTTAATGTGACATAATTTTCTTCATCCCTTCTCTAAAACATGTTGAGACCCCCTTTTGAGCTCCAAAGGCAAAACCTAGTAGGAGTCCAATTAAATGTCCTCAAATGTAATGAGTAAAAACAAGAGAAATGATTAAGGATTGCTGCATACCATCCACTTGGAAATTGTATGGGTTTTAATCTGAAAGAGCACGTAGGCTTTTTTTTTTTTTTTTTTCCTGACAATAGCAGGGACTCAAGGAACATGACAGATTGAGTTGACTTACATAATAAAGTCTGGATGGGACCTGCTATTTGAAGGGCTACTAATAGTAGTGGCTTGAAAAGCTATACCTGCCCAATGTAGAGATCCCAAAGGAGTTAGATCTATACTCTCTAGGTCAAAATTGCATCATATCTCTGCAATTCCTTTTCCAGAACAGGGTAACTTTCATTTGCTCAGTTTTTGAAAGAAATCCTGATAAGGGTTTTTAAGTGTTATTGTTATTTTATCTTTCTTCCTATTAAAAATCACACACACACACACACACACACACACACACACTTATGTCCCCGTGTGAGGAAAGGGAGGGTATTAGAGGCATTAGAGATCTCCCAAAGTTTCCCACTGAGAAGATCTGGTTTTTCATGTGAACAATATTGAATATGTAAATTGAATATAGAAGTTACACTGTACAGAAAAGTTAAATATCTAAGATTTATGAATTATATACATTATATAGAATGACATGCTGATTTAGAAATTCTCACATTTTATGAACAATTTACCCAAGCTCTTCACATGCATTTTTTATAAAAATATATCTTTTTAATCAATTAGGCCCTCTTTAAAGTTACCTAACAGAGTTTTCTAGGCCATAGTTTTTCTGTCTTATCTAAGTCGTATAAACTGCAGAACTTTTGGAACCTATACGTAATGTTATAGGGAATTTCCTATTGCTCGTTTAAGGGTTTCTCTCTCAATATGATGAAGAATGAAAGTGCACTAGAAGGACATATATTTAGAATTCTTGCTCCAGAGACAAAACTATTACCAATTTCTTATATATCCAACTATCTTGTATCTGGGGTTAAAACTAATCATTTCAATAATCATGAAGCGCCACGTTAAATTGCAATTTTGATTTACACTATTAGGATTAATTACCAAGTCTTTGGTAAAATTAATTTACTCCTCTTTTGACTCTGAGAGGGCCCAAAATTTCTTCCAAGTCAGTCTTCCAAAGAAGTCACATCTTTTAGGCCTACAAGACCAGTCCTTGGCTCTGGGCTGTCCATGGGAAGGGGCTGTGAACTTAGATGAGGTCATTTTATTTACCTGGGGGCTTTATTGCAAGGAGTCAGCTATCAACACTCCCATGAGCAAGAAGAATGGTGCCCTAGTCCTGAAGATGGCATGAGGTGGCAGAGCATAGCCTTGGTGAGCAGAGCATGGGGGATGGGTGGTGGGTAGGCATTTAGTGCTTGGCCATCTGTCCACACAGTCTGTTGGCCTTTTTTTGTCCATTCCTGCATGAGACATTTAGGATAACCAGCTCAGGTTATCATACTTGGAGTGCAAAAATCCTCCACGAGTCACCCCATGGCCTCTTCTACCTACCCCTTCTACCTTCTTGCTGACTTTTTTTTTTTTTCTGGAAACTTTACATATCCTAGGATATTTCTAGAGATCTACTCTTAGATCTCTATGGTCCATCAAGAAGCCCCTCTGTTTTCCCTCATCTGAACTATGGGGAGAGAATGTAGAGATATGGAAAATGAATTTTTTTTCCCTAATCTGGGGACAATCTTTCTCTTTCCATATTTATACAAGTCTTCCTCACTCAGCAAAATACTTATCTCCACCAGTTTTCTGGTGCTTCTAAATTCTCCATAAGGCTTAGGATTCAAGATGTCAAAAGACAGAAAGAGTTGCAGGCTTTTATTTCTTTCCATGAAATTCTTCCTTCTTTGCTGTTTGTCTGAATCAGTGAGCCCAAAATAGTTTTGCTCCTAAAACTGGCAAAGAAGACCTAAACCAGGAGATAGGTACCATTCACCATTCCATTAGTGATGTTTACTGATTAATGGATTCTTTAATCTGGAGGTGACATTTACAGTTACAGTAAAATAGATGATAAGTTATTAAGTTATATGATATGTGCCACTGATACATGATCTAGAGTGAAATGTATTTATTTCTTTTTAAACAGAAGAGTGGTTTACCAATGTTAGAAATATATCCATTAGGTAAGTTAAATAATGAGAGAAGTTAAACCTTTAGTTCCCTGGAACATATATGTAATCAGAACTATCCATTATCCAAAATTTCCATATAAACAAATATTTTTAAAATATCCCCAAATACAATCAAGTTTTATTTCTTTTTAATACTACTATGAATTGATTTTTAAAGGGTACAAGGTCAAGTTTTACCAATGAAACATACAACACATTGTCACAAGAGGGCAGCCTCTTAACATGGATTGTTCCTCAATCTGAAGCCATTCCTTGATAATTTAAGACAGTTACTTTAATCCATGTAACTAAATAATGATAAAACAATACAAAATATTCAAGCAGATATTTTGCATTGTGCATGTTTTGTTTTGTATCATTACTAATAAAAATATTTAAAACCCACAAGGAAAATGAGAACCAAATTGTTTCATGTAGAAAGAAGGGTTTATATAGGTTGTATCTTTTAAATATCAACTGAAGGTCAGTGGCTGGGTTGAGTGCACCAAAATCTCATGTGATCAAATGTGAAATTCTCCTCTGAGCTACCCAAAATTCTAACCAAGAAAGGGCAAGCTGGAAGGATCCAGACTGATATATTACCCACAGGCAAATGAATGTCAGTGGATGTATGTTTCCAATTCTTATCTTAGAAACTGCCTAAAGACACAGTGCTATTTGGACATTGATAATGAGTACATTTTCTTGGTGGATGGCTGGTCTTGTTTGTAAGACACAGAGAAGGCACCCTCAGATTAGCAATGTCACATCTCTCCCAGGCTGGCTGTCTGCCCCTGTCCGAAGCTGACCAGTCACTTCTCTCAAAGTCAGTGTTCTTTTCAGGAGAAGCCCACAGTGCTATAAATGTCCATCTTGCCCCAACTTGCTCCAATTTGGGCTTCTTACAGAACCGGAAACCCTCCCAGCCAACTGTGGTTTCACAAGCCCTCCAGGTAACTCTGATTGAGAACTACTGGAAGCTGCTGGCAGACAGCAACAAAGACCAAATAGCCCTGTGGCGTTTAAAGACTGAATGAGTTTTTAGCCTTAATACCTTCTATCCTTAGCCTCAATTCTTTGGTGAATTCTTTGTTGAAGGATTGAGTCTTTTTTTTTTTAATTTTTATTTTAACTTTAGTTTATTTTACATTACTGTATTGGTTTTGCCAAACATTGACATGAATTCGCCACGAGTGTGCATGCGTTCCCAAACATGAATCCCCTCCCACCTCCCACCCCATACCATCTCTCTGGGTCCTCTCCTTGCACCAGTCCCAAGCATCCTGTCTTTTGAACTGTGGTGTTGGAGAAGACTCTTGAGAGTCCCTTAGACTGTAAGGAGATCAAACCAGTCAATCCTAAAGGAGGTCAGTCCTGAATATTCTTTGGAAGGACTGATGCTGAAGTGGAAGTTCCAGTACTTTGGCCACCCGATGCAAAGAACTGACTCATTGGAAAAGACCCTGATGCTGGGCAAGATTGAAGGCAGGAGGAGAAGGGAACAACAGAAAATGAGATGGTTGGACAAAAGACCCTGATGCTGGGCAAGATTGAAGGCAGGAGGAGAAGGGAACAACAGAGAATGAGATGGTTGAACGGCATCACCAACTTGATGGACACAAGTTTGAGCAAGCTCCAGGAGTTGGTGATGGACAGGGAAGCCTGGCGTGCTGCAGTTCATGGGGTCACAGAGAGTCAGACACGATTGAGCTACTAAACTGAATGGATCCATAGCCTGGTCTCTGCTGCTAATACACACTTGTCCATAGGTTTTCTCTCTTTCCTTGTCTCTAGGACCAATCCAGGGATTTTATTTCTGCATCACCTGACAGTTATGGAGTTTTCCAATGATGTTCTTAGGCTGCCCCATTTATTTCCAGTCTTCTTCTCTTCCTCTCTACCACTTTCTACCTTATAATTATCTGAATAATTTGGCAAGTAAGTTTCTGTCCCCACAGAATCTATATTCCTGCACTCATGTTTTGGTAATTGGCTTAGTAGTCCAGTCACTCTCACCTGGAGGCCCAGCAGAAAGCCTTCTTCCTTGGCTGCTTCTAAATTGTTGAATTATACATCTTCATAGGGTCTAATTTTATTCTAAAGCTGGATCTCTGCTTTTTTTCCTGCATGTTTCACCCAATCTAAAGGTCTAAATTCTTTCTGAATTTCAAGTATTGACTACTTTAAATGTCCTTTTGTGGGAGATAGACTTTTTCATCTGAGACAGTGTTGCTAATCCACTTTTCTTGGATGTAATTGATTAGTTTACTCTGTATCATTTTCCAGTAGAGAGGACCTTCTTTCCCAAACCCTGGAAGTGTACATGCTGAGTCACTCAATTATGTCAGACTCTTTGCGACCCTATGGACTGTAGTCCACCAGGCTCCTCTGTTCATGGAATTCTGCAGGCAAGAATACTGGAGTAGGTTGTCATTTTCTCCTCCAGGGGGATCTTCCTGACCCAGGGATCAAACTCAAGTCTCTTATATCTCCTGCATTGGCAAACAGATTCTTTACCACTGTGTCCCCTGGGAATCCAACTCTGAAGGTGGGGAGGGTTGGGGTGGGGGGGAGCTTGTCTATCTAATAACATGTAACCTACTCCTTGTGCGGACTTTATGTCAGAGCAAGGCCTTTCCCGCCTTACCTAGCTTGTCTCCCAGTAACTAGATCTGCCCCACAAAATTCCAAGATAATGCTCATGAGCCTGCACAGTTCCTGGGGTTAATACAAACTGAAATAAGCCTGCTTTACATATGGAATGGTAGTGTAGAGGGGAGGGAAAGATTATTTTTTTCTTTCCTGATAGATCTCTAATTGTTCAACTATACTCATTGGCTTGTGAGTTTTGAAAGCTTTTTTTTTTTTTTTCTTTTTTCCTTCAATGAGTGAAGAATTATTCTTCCTCTTAATGTTCCATTTTTGGATTGCAAGTGGAAATTGTAGATGACCTTGATACCAACTAAGCCCGTTTGAAAGAAATTGAGTATTACTCTAGGATTTCAGATAAAATATCCATTCCTTGAGAGGAAACTAAATTTTATCACCATTTATACTCAGATGGTAAAGAATCTGCCTGCAATGCAGAAGACCAGGGTTTGACCCCTGGGTTGGGAAGATCCCCTGGAGAAGGGTATGGCTACCCACCCCAATATTCTTGCCTGGAGAATCCCATTGACAAAGGAGCCTGGCAGGTTACAGTTCATGGAGTCACAAAGAGTCAGATAGGACTGAGTGACTAGCACAATGTATTTAAAAATATATCATAGGAAAAAGGCATGAACTTTTTCCAAAATAGGAGACAGAAATACACTACGAGCACCAGCTGTTTGGTGATGTGGCATAACTGTGAAGGCAAATGTTATTTAATTTGAATGTGGGTGACACTGCATAGGGCAAAATAAGAGGGAAAAATAAAACAGTCAAGTTTTTGTCAGGCTCTTGGGTTTTAAAACCTGGGTCAGGACTCAGATATTTTGGTGTGATAGATGTCTTCCCCTTGATTCCCTGGGTTAGGCTGTGGGTAAGGAAGAGAAGTCACAGAGAAAGCAGTTTCTAAGATAGCTTAGAAATGGATGGTGAGAACCTCTCTTCACTTCAGATTGAAACTGGTATTCAGGAGTGATGGTTGGAAATGGAGAATTCAAGAAGAGTGGTTAAAAAACAAGTTCCTGAAGTTCCCCTGTACCAGCTGTTATATGAGCAGGAGACCTATCTGCCGTGTGGTGGAAGCAGATTGGTCTGAGGACACTTTGTGCCTTTGTTCTGGACACTGGCTCTCAAGAAAAAGTGAGGCATCCCAGTCAAATTAGCGCACTCGGTGCAGTTGGTGGAGTGACAAGGGTGCTTCATCATGAGCCCGTGGACCTGATCTCAGAAATACGTGTTTCATTGACCTGGCAGGTCTGAAGAGGGCTTATGGTTGCATTTGGAACAAAGTGGACACAGCAGTGATCCGCACGAACTAATGACTGAAAACCCAGTAAGAATAAGTCTATCTAGGTGGTTAACACTTTGTACTACTTCCCACCCACTGCAAAATCTCAGCAATATAGAAAACACCTTCCATGGTCCTTGGAATCTATGTTCAATTCTGGGGAGAGGGTGAAGCAGAACATGACAAATTTTCCTATCTACTGGCTGTGCACACAACTGTACATACATCAGCCACCGTCACTATTTGGTGGCAATTTACAGCAATTCTCAGCCTTGTCATCGGGAGAAAATAACTTTCTGAGTATAATGTGACCCTCATCTTTATAAATTTAAAAATGATGGGAAACTTTACATACTTGTCAAGGCAGATGTAAGCATAGAGCACAGGATATTTTTTATTCCTAAAGATTGACGCCATGTACACAGTTAATGTTTATGTGAGATAGAGCAGAACATATTTAAACGAGTAAGATTTAAAAATCTACATTTTATCTCCTGATGATAAAAATCATAGTAATTCATCAATTTTCAATCAAAAACATAAATATTTCAATGCATTTTGAGCTTCATTAAACTTATTTTGTATCAGGGGAAAAACTCATTAAGTTCTGGAAGAACTAAAAGTGAAAGTTTATAATTTATGAGGGATCTTGGATAGTATATCTGTGAAATATATAAAGCATTTAATCTAATCACTACAGTCAACTTTGGTCTCAAACTAGAACAAATTTGACTAAAGCAGAAGAGAATTATTAATGATAATTTTAAATATGTATATATCATGTATGTTATGAACTTGGCTAATTTTTAAAAATCTCTATTTTATAATCCAAGGCTTCCCTGGTGGCTCAGAGGTTAAAGCGTCTGCCTCCAATGCGGGAGACCTGGCTTCGATCCCTGAGTCGGGAAGATCCCCTGGAGAAGGAAATGGCAACCCACTCCGGTATTCTTGCCTGGAGAATCCCATGGATGGAGGAGCCTGGTAGGCAACAGTCCATGGGGTCGCAAAGAGTCGGATACGACTGAGCGACTTCACCACCTTATAATCCAAGCATGTGCCACATTAATCAGCATTTCATAACTTGAAAATAGATAATCATTTATGAACTTATGATTGAAGGATTTTTAGACCAGCAAACTCCAAAAAGAGCATCTATAAATAAAATATCTTTTAAAGGCATTGATAGAAAATTTTTAATGCTTGAAGATTATTTACCTAAAAGTTAAACCATTTCTATGTGGCATGGTGTAGTCATAATCTTGTATATTAGCAGAACTTCAGCCCATATTATAAAAGCAGTTGGGAATTTCATGGAATAATGTAGTTCTATTCTTGGAACTTTACATTTCTTTTTGATAAACTGAGTATACCTCTCTTTTTGTCTTTAAACCAACACAAAATAACTTAGATAATTTTCAACTCCATTTCTGGGTCTAGCATATAACTGAAAATATAGTCAGTTGTCAATATTTGTTGAATAAATTGATGTACTGTGGTTGCAAAGTAACTAAATGCTCAAGTTTATGGTCAAAATTGGCTTTCACATAGAAAAGAAAATTGAATTTGGAAAAAATTAATGAGATGCATGTTGTTGAGTAAGGCAGAGCTAGACTGCACAGTGGAATCACTGGGGAACTGACAACAGCAAAAATTTAGAAACCTGGGTGTTACCCTCCAAGAGACTAATTCACTTCTTACAGATATATTAAAATTTTCAAGCAAATCTGCTGTGGTTTGAAAAGCACTGGATTTTAAGTGAAGAGAGTTGCAAATGATATGACAATGAACATTCCAGTCGATTTAAGAAATTACATTCCATTATTTAGAAAGTGTAGAATTTAATTAGTATTTTTTCCTCTGTATTCTTCATATTGGAAATTCCTCTTGACCTGTCTTCAAGTTTACTGATATTTTCTTCTGATAGCTCTGGTAAGCCCATCAAAGAAAATTTTCATATTAGATATTGTATTCCTCAGTTTTATAACTTCTGTTTCCTTATTTCTCCACAGTTTTTATTTCTTGCCTAAAATTCCCCATATATATGTGTGTGTGTATATATATATGTATATGTATGACAGCACATTCCTTTAATTTGAGCATACTTATAATAGTTAAAGTTCTTGGGTTCAAATTCCAACATGTACACCATCTCAATGTCTCTTTCTACTGTTTGCTTTTGTTAAAATATCATATTTTCCAATTTCTTTTACATTTGGTTATTTTCAATAATATACTAGATTTTGTGGCTCCTATATTGTAGATACTCTGGGTTCTGTTATTTTCCTTGAAGCGTGATCCTTTTCTAGTATTATCCATCTATCTGTACTCAAACATCAGAATTTCGTTCCTTTGTAGTGGGTAATATTGAAATCTCCTCTAATTCCTGAGCTATTGGTTTCTGCTAGGGTCTAATGGCATTTCCTCTATGGTTGTGCAATTTAGAAGTTACTTATAATTTGAATGGTGCTTAGATACATAGTTCAAATCTTCATTCTCCTTTGTGACTTTCATTTGCATGGTATCCTCTCCCACCCCATTCAATTTCCCAGCTCTTCTGTTCTTTTAAACTGGAACTATGTACTTATTCCTCAAACTGGAAAACATTGCTGTTTCATATAGTCATTCAGTTATCCACAGATTGCAGAACATCATTAGAAGATAAAACTGAATTAATGCAAACTTATCCAACACAGTTATCTCCTTTTGTACTCTGAGAAGTTCTACACAGTCAGCAAAAACAAGACTGGAGGCTGACTGTGGCTCAGATCATGAACTCCTTATTGCCAAATTCAGACTTAAATTGAAGAAAATAGGTGAAATGACCAGACCATTCAGGTATGACCTAAATAAAATCCCATCTGATTATACAGTGGAAGTGAGAAATAGATTTAAGGGACTAGATCTGATAGAGTGCCTGATGAACTGTGGACTGAAGTTCATGACATTGTATAAGAGACAGGGATAAAGACCACCCCCAAGAAAAAGAAACGCAAAAAAGCAAAATGGCTGTCTGAGGAGGCCTTACAAATAGATGTGAAAAGAGGAGAAGTGAATGCAGAGTTCCAGAGAATAGCAAGGAGAGATAAGAAAGCCTTCCTCAGTGATCAGTGCAAAGAAATAGAGGAAAACAATAGAATGGGGAAGACTAGAGAGCTCTTCAAGAAAATCAGAGATGCCAAGGGAACATTTCATGCAAAGATGGGTTCAATAAAGGACAGAAATCGTATGGACCTAACAAAAGCAGAAGATATTAAGAAGAGGTGGCAAGAATACATAGAAGAACTGTACAAAAAATATCTTCATGACCCAGATAATCATGATGGTGGGATCACTCACCTAGAGCCAGACATCCTGGAATGTGAAGTCAAGTGGGCCTTAGGAAGCATCATTATGAACAAAACTAGTGGAGGTGATGGAATTCCAGTTGAGCTATTTCAAATCCTGGAAGATGATGCTGTGAAAGTGCTGCACTCAATATGCCAGCAAATTTGGAAAACTCAGCAGTGGCTACAGGACTGGAAAAGTCAGTTTTCACTCCAATCCCAAAGAAAGGTAATGCCAAAGAATGCTCAAACTACTGCACAATTGCACTCATCTCACATGCTAGTAAAGTAATGCTCAAAATTTTCCAAGCCAGGCTTCAGCAATACATGAACTGTGACCTTCCAGATGGTTTTAGAAAAGGGAGAGGAACCAGAGGTCAAATTGCCAACATCTTTTGGATCATCAAAAAAGCAAGAAATTTCCAGAAAAACATCTATTTCTCTTTATTGACTATGCCAAAGCTGTGTGACTGTGTGGACCACAATAAAATCTGGAAAATTCTGAAAGAGGTGGGAATACCAGACCACCTGACCTGCCTCTTGAGAAATCTGTATGCAGGTTAGGAAGCAACAGTTAGAACTGGACATAGAACAACAGCTTGGTTCCAAATAGGAAAAGGAGTATATCAAGGCTGTATATTGTCACCCTGCTTATTTGACTTGTATGCAGAGTACTTCATGAGAAATGCTGGGCTGGGTGAAGCACAAGCTGGAATCAAGATTGCCGGGAGAAATATCAATAACCTCAGATATGCAGATAACACCACCCTTATGGCAGAAAGTGAAGAATTAAAGAGCCTCTTGATGAAAGTGAAAGAGCAGAGTGAAAAAGTTGGCTTAAAGCTCAACATTCAGAAAACGAAGATCATGGCATCCGGTCCCATCACTTCGTGGCAAATAGATGGGGAAACAGTGGAAACAGTGGCAGACTTTATTTTTTTGACTGCAGATGGTGACTGCAGCTATGAAATTAAAAGATGCTTGCTCCTTGGAAGAAAAACTATGACCAAACTAGACAGCATATTAAAAAGCAAAGACATTAGTTTGCCAACAAAGGTCCATCTAGTCAAGGCTATGGTTTTTCCAGTAGTCATGTATGGATGTGAGAACTGGACTATAAAGAAAGCTGAGCACTGAAGAGTTGATGGTTTTGAACTGTGGTGTTGGAGAAGACTTTTGATAGTCCCTTGGACTGCAAGGGGATCCAACTAGTCCATCCTAAAGGAAATCAGTCCTCAGTATTCATTGGTAGCGCTGATGTTGAAGCTGAAACTTCAACACTTCAGCCACCTGGTATGAAGAGCTGACTTATTTGAAAAGACTCATGCTGGGAAAGATTGAAGGCAGGAGGAGATGGGGAGAACAGAGGATGAGATGTTTGGTTGGCATCACCAACTCAATGGACATGAGTTTGAGTAAACTCCAGGAGTTGGTGATAGACAGGGAGGCTTGTTGTGCTGCAGTCCATGGGGTTGCAAAGAGTCAGACATGACTGAGTGACTGAACTGAACTGACTAAAGTGATCTCTACCTATTTTATTTTTCATTCTATTACATGAAATGTGTTTTTTAAATGGTTTGATCAGAGTTTATCATTTTTTCTCTGCATTTGAGTTAGTCAGATATGAGCTACTACCACATCATTGTAATTTAATCATTTGAACATTATATTTTGAAAAATTTTCTAAAATTTAATAAAGTTTCCAAGTTGTCAATCCTTCTGTAAATAGAATCAAGGTTTGAATTACTAACATCCCTTATAGGCAGATGTGCACATGAAACTTAGGGTCAGCTAATCAGATATGCCCATACGTTTGAAAGTAAGAAAAGTGATAAAAGATATTGTTCATAGATATTATTTTACTTGACACCTGGAATGATAACAATAATCAACTTTCACCAAAGAATTCTGTCTTCAGTGACTGTGAATAAGAGGTTAACTTCATGGTACAGAACTGAAATTGTTTTTGTGGTAATGGTTGATTTTGGTAACATTCTGTTTTTTTCTTTTTTGTATCCCTGCTACTTATTATATAATCAGTCCCTCACATATGATTCGATTCTAGCTTTTTGTTCCCCAGTTTACACTAGATATTTATGGGCAAACTTTACACTTTTGAATGAAAAAAATGGTTTTGGTTGATATTAGAAATAATAAAAGAATATAAGGAAATATGGCATCTTATTATGTTAGTGCAACATTGAAAATTCAACAATCCTATCTCAGAAATAGAAAGTTTCTGTTTCTCATCATCTTAAAATCCATATCATTAAATCATGAAGAATTTTCAGAAATGTGTTATACTTAGTAGCATCCAGATCACTGAGGGGGAAATGAAGAGAAATTTGAAAGAGGTAGCACTGTGCAGTAATCTAGCTGGGACACAGGTGTGCATGGAGCCGTAATACTTCCCATCATGGCATTTGTAAAATTAAAGTTAGGTTCCCATGAACTTACTAATTAGTATGACTTTCACAGACATTTCACTAACCTAAATAGTTTAGATTTCCTGTAGATAGACTGCATGTATTCTCATCTTTAACCTTTTCATAATGGTCCCTAATTATAGATTTCACTGATTCTTAATAGCAAAGGAACAGCAGTAGTTTATAAATTTATGTTCTAATTTGTTTTTTTACTAATATGTGAAGTGATTTTTATCTTTCTTTGCACCTCTAGAGCTAATTAAGCATTCTAGGTTAATGAAATTTCCTGATCATGCTAGCATTGATTTAAACTTTACAATGAAATCATTATTTCCATGTATTACTTGCTTGCATTATGGTGATATTTGGCTAATGAGTTCTCAAAATGTTGTCTGAGAGGTTAAACAGTCCTCAAATGAATGTCAACATTAATTTATTTGTGTGAATTTTCAAAAACAAGTTTTCTTTTTAACTCTAAAGGACACTAATGAAGTTAGGGTATAAGCAA
>SJYQ01001926.1:161433-200458 GCA_006410935.1 Redunca redunca
TTTTCGGTTTGGCTGGTTGTTGAAATTTGAGCAATCTTTCTTTCTTTTGTTTAATATAATTATTGACTAGCCCAGGCCTCAAGAATTACTGGTATATATAAAATTATATAAACAGTCATTGCTGCTGCTGCTAAGTTGCTTCAGTCGTGTCCAACTCTGTGCGACCCCAGAGGGCAGCTCACCAGGCTCCCCCCTCCCTGGGATTCTCCAGGCAAGAACACTGGAGTGGGTTGCCATTTCCTTCTCCAATGGAGGAAAGTGAAAAGGGAAAGTGAAGTCGCTCAGTCGGGTCCGACTTAGCGACCCCATGGACTGCAGCCTTCCAGGCTCCTCTGTCCATGGGATTTTCCAGGCAAGAGTATTGGAGTGGGTTGCCATTGCCTTCTCCAGTCATTGCTGCTGTTAAGTCGCTTCAGGTGTGCGACCCCATAGACGGCAGCCCACCAGGCTCCACCGTCCCTGGGATTCTCCAGGCAAGAACGCTGGAGTGGGTTGCCATTTCCTTCTCCAATGCATGAAAGTGAAAAGTGAAAGTGAAGTTGCTCAGTCGTGTCCGACTCTTAGAGACCCCATGGACTGCAGCCTACCAGGCTCCTCTGTCCATGAGATTTTCCAGGCAAGAGTACTGGAGTGGGGTGCCAGTGCCTTCTCCAGTCATTAGGCACATGTATATGGAAGACAGCTTTCTGTAGCAACCTTTGTGCTTATATTATAAATCCTATGCAACTGGATATTGATTCCTTCAATTCCTAAATTTTGAAATACAAGTGGAAGCATTGTATAGTAACAACAGCAGGCAATTTAAATTTTGTAAAACTTTTGATGTTAAAGGAAATTCTTCAAAAATACATATAAATAGCGTACAGAATCTATAAATAGTTATCTATAGGTGAGCATGTCAAGACATCCATGAAGAAAACAGAGGTTAATAAAGTGCTTTTTTCCCTATATCTGTTTATGTTGAAGGGTCTCCAGAATATTTAATGCTGTAAGGCCCAGATCATGAGGTAAAGGCAGGAGGCAAAAGATGGGGTGGAAGTGAAAATGAGGAAAAACAGAAATAGGCCTTCAAGTGGATATGTTCTTACAAAAAATTATCAGAGGAAAGGTAACTTCAAAGCTTGACTTTACCAGGTTGGGCTTTCTGAATATAGCACAGAATATGGCTCATCTTTTTATGTAGATCATGCCAGTGCAACAAGCAATAAGCACTGTTTATTGGACGCTTCAAAGTGGTTGATAGTTAATGAAGTCATTATATTTATGTTAAAATCAGTAACCTTGATTTATAGACAGTGTGATGACCTCCTGAAAATATCCCCAACAGATTTTCGAGGGTATCTAATTTGCAAAAGCTCAACTTGAAACAGCTACCTCTATCAAAGTGTATATCACACTTATAGTTGGATTTTTAGCAAGTTTCAAGTTCTACTATTCTTACAGGTTTTTAAGAGGAATGCCTACCAGAATAAAATATTAAGTGGCAAATTTAATTGAATCTTACAAGTGAAAAGCTAGGTTACAAAAGTTCTTCCTTTGTAATTATTAATTTTCCTAAGTCTAGTCATTTATGCCTTGTAGATGGAGCAACACTTATGAGACCTTTTTGTGCGACCCATGGCCACCAATATAACTGTGATGTATACTAACTAGTCCACCTCCACGGGTCTGGTTAAATTAAATTGAAAGTAATCTCCCAATTGGCATATCCTAATATGACATAAAAATCTAATAACAGCATTTGTAAGAGTGTTAACATAAAAATGAATGCATTTGGGCAAACCATGGGAAACAGTGAAGGACAGAGAAGCCTGGCATGCTGCAGTCCACGGGGTCTCAAGAATTGGACACAACTTAGCAACTGAACAACAACAAAGCTTCAAAATATTTTTACCAAATTTTATAAAACACAAAATATACATTTTGGTCTCTTGTTTTGAAGTCTGATAGTGTGAATGTGCCCATGTACAACAGTTGTTTAATAAGCAAATTTATGCAAAAGCTTTGGGACGGGTCCAGCTCTATGTAAAGTTGATGCTTGTGTTCAGAGTTTTTCTTCCTTGGAAGTAACTCACATATCAAAAGATATATGCACTGTGGGTAAAACTTCTCAAAATTGCTGGTGGGAAATGTGCTTTGCATAAGCAAACCTCTATAGCCAGCATTTCGATCTCATAGGCAACAAACACAACATTGCAGACTATCTATCTCTGCAGCCTTCTGTACAAAGCAAGACCAAGAAATATGCCTGGTTAAGATGTGCCCAGCTTACAAGACATATTTATTTGTTACAAAAGAAATGTATTATTCTCACTATTGAATTCAGTAAATCAAGTATTGATCTAACAAGAATCAATAAATAAGCAGAATCTTAAAAACTGTTCCTTATCAAGGCAAGTCAAGTTTAGGGTTTAAACCTAAATTAGATAATTGGAACACACAACTATAGATAAAGGTAGTCAAAAGTACAGAATGAGGTTATCAATATTCAGTATTTTCTCTACATTTAGTAACTTTAGCAGTGGAAAGTGTAGCCCAGATATATCTGGAACTGTTGATGAGGCATAAAAAACAATAGCACTTTGAATCTATTTAGCTTTGGCTTAAGCAGGAGGCCAGGTAGCCTAACCCTTTATTACTGCATTTTTATCTATGGACTCTCCCATTTCAGTGTTCTCTAGATGGTTGTAGGTATGGCTGCCTTTGGCGTTGGTAGAATATGGTGTCATATATAAGCAAGACTTCACTGGCCAGCGCCTACATCACATCAATGACTGAGACCCATTTTTGTTGCTCAAGATGGCATGGTGACATTATATGAATCAGTAGTTAGGACATTAATGTAAGAAGCTTCTATAATAATGCACAGAACGATGGAATCAAATGTGAACAGGTGAACATACAGCAATGCTGATCAGACAATTCATTATCAGTAGAGGTTTTAGAAAAGGCAGAGGAACCAGAGATCAAATTGCCAACATCCCCTGGATCATGGAAAAAGTAAGAGAGTTCCAGAAAAACATCTACTTCTGCTTTATTGACTATGCCAAAGCCTTTGACTATGTGGATCACAATAAACTGTGGAAAATTCTGAGAGAGATGGGAATACCAGACCACCTGACCTGCCTCTTGAGAAATCTGTATGCTGGTCAGGAAGCAACAGTTAGAACTGGACATGGAACAACAGACTGGTTCCAAATAGGAAAAGGAGTGCATCAAGGCTGTATATTGTCACCCTGCTTCTTTAACTTATATGTAGAGTACATCATGAGAAACGCTGGACTGGAAGAAACACAAGCTGGAATCAAGATTGCCGGGAGAAATATCAGGAACCTCAGATATGCAGACGACACCACCCTTATGGCAGAAAGTGAAGAGGAGCTAAAAAGCCTCTTGATGAAAGTGAAAGAGGAGAGTGAAAAAGTTGGCTTCAAGCTCAACGTTCAGAAAACGAAGATCATGGCATCTGGTCCCATCACTCCATGGGAAATAGATGGGGAAACAGTGGCAGACTTTATTTTTTTGAGCTCCAAAATCACTGCAGATGGTGACTGCAGCCATGAAATTAAAAGACGTTTGCTCCTTGGAAGAAAAGTTATGACCAACCTAGATAGCATATTCAAAAGGAGAGACATTACTTTGCCAACAAAGGTCCGTCTAGTCAAGGCTATGGTTTTTTCAGTAGTCATGTATGGATATGAGAGTTGGACTGTGAAGAAGGTTGAGTGCTGAAGAATTGATGCTTTTGAACTGTGGTGTTGGAGAAGACTCTTGAGAGCCCCTTGGACTGCAAGGAGATCCAACCAGTCCATTCAGAAGGAGATCAGCTCTGGGATTTCTTTGGAAGGAATGATGCTAAAGCTGAAACTCCAGTACTTTGGCCACAGCATGCGAAGAGTTGACTCATTGGAAAAGACTTTGATGCTGGGAGGGATTAGGGGCAGGAGGAGAAGGGGACGGCAGAGGATGAGATGGCTGGATGGTGTCACTGACTCAATAGACATGCGTCTGAGTGAACTCTGGGAGTTGGTGATGGACAGGGAGGCCTGGCGTGCTGCGATTCATGGGGTCGCCAAGAGTCGGACACGACTGAGCGACTGGACTGAACTGAACTTAGAGGTAATAAGTGAATTGTCTGGGAGATGTGATCTTACAACTGTGTTTTTATGGGGATTCTTATCATAAACAAGACCTTGTTTCTATTTGTGATGGAGCTCTAGTGACCATTTCCCATGAAGTTCTCATAATATTATCTTATAATGAAATAATTAATGATAGCATTGAGGTGCCCATTGCAAATTCAACAAAGGAAGGGTGCTTGCTAAGTTCTGATTACCTGAAATGAGAGTTGACTTTCTTTCCTTCCCTCATGGCTTCCTCTTGAAATGTCAGCTTCCTGAGAAACTGGAATCTCACACATTCTAGAATTCTCTATTGCTGCCTAATGGTTACCTGTTATCAAATAAGATAAAATTTTGCATTTTAAGAGTGTACAATTTTTTTTTAATCTCTAAACAGAGGAGGCATTGATCTCTCTTGGGTGTTTTGGCAGTCATTATAGACTAAGCTTGGGTCATGACTTTGTGGCTATTTATCATGAAAGACAATGCTTGATTTGAGGAATGTTGTTTTGATATATCATGTGGATAGTAAGTACCATTTGTGAGAGTCTTTCAGTCATTTTAATAGTTAAATTTGATGTAACCAATAGGCATGATTAGAGGCCTTTACTAGCAACACTATAGCATAGAGATCTCTATCTATGATTGGGCAGGGTTTTAGCCTTTCTCCTAGATTTCTGGGTTGGGGAGCTGGGGATGTGTATTTCTTTTACATCTTTCCAAATAACCTTTATGTATGTTTTCCATGGGCTTACATTGGGAAACAACTGATGAAGGAAATAATTAGAATTTCTATGTTCAGGAAGATTTCTACACCTTTTCATATATACAGTGGCAATTTCCCAGACCAATGTCTAATTATTGAAACTGTAAGTTTTGGGAACTGACTAAAGAGTGTAATCCCCTAAGGCAATAATGTTTGACTTAGGTGAACTGTGTTTTATGCTAAGGTTGTACAGGCTTTGATTCACCATTTACTCATTTGCTGGTCCTTTGTTTCCTAAGTTTCAGAGCAATATTAAGTCTCTCCCCTAGACTGCTACTGCTGCTGCTAAGTCACCTCAGTAGTGTCTGACTCTGTGCGACCCCATAGACGGCAGCCCATCAGGCTCCCCCGTCCCTGGGATTCTCCAGGCAAGAATACTGGAGTGGGTTGCCATTTCCTTTTCCAATGCATGAAAGTGAAAGAGAAGTCCGACTCCTAGCGACCCCATGGTCTACAGCCTACCAGGCTCCTCCGTCAATGGGGTTTTCCAAGCAAGAGTCTCTCCGCTATAGACAGTCATAAATCAGATAGTTTGTGTAATTATTCTATTTATTAGAAACACATACTCAAAACCCAGTGTCTAAGGTGTGACAGCCATTGAAAAAGTATCAATTTAACCTTTACAGTGTTTACAACTAAATTTATACTCATGTTATTTCTGTTCATAATATTTAAATACATCTCTACATACAATGACAAGAAGAAATACTGCATATATTAGAGAACAAGTTAGGCATCCTTGGCAAACCTACACTTTAGCTGGTATTAGCAGAAATATGTGGATATAATAGCAAACTTGCTAGCCAAAAATGTTGTTTTTCAGACTGAAATGTATGTTAATTCAGGAGCAATATAAGCAAAGATCAGTTAAAAGATCAACTATTTGGCCTTTTTAAAATGTAAAAGTTTTACCTAGATTTCCACTTAAATGGAAATATAACTCTCCAATAATTTTCTCCTTACTTCTCTGGCTGTTACCCCTCTATCTTTTGTGAAAGTTACCACTAGACACTCAGTTATCCACCTTTAGCCATGGGTCATACTCAGCATTTTTTCCTCTTCTCCTACGCACTTCCTCCATAGCACATCTCTTTTAACTCTTTAGCTTCTATGACCCGTTCTTTCCATCTTCTCTGAGGGTACCTGATTTTAGAATCTCAAGTCATTGGAAGTTTTTCCTCCTTCCTCAACATCTTCCACATCCTGTGGAAGACACATGTCTAAGCTTAGCTTTCTTGTATATCAAGTTCTTCTCGGTCTTCTTACGGCCATAATGAAGTCCAAATAGCTTGGCATTTTATATAAAGCCTGTTGTCATAAAATTTTATTATCTGTATATCCTCCTCTCATGATGTTCCTTTCTCAAGCTTTCCTCCAGCCATATTATGCTAATGAACTTTCTTATATGCTCTCACAGCTGTCTCATCTCCAAGATCCTTTGGCCTACATGGATGTCCTTTCCCTACACTCATGCCCATATAATCCTCTATTCCCATTTACTTCTGTCTTCATTGTTCTTCTGGTCACAGCACATTATCATCACTTTTGAGATTTTTTTCCTTAATATTCTCAGTCTCAACTGGGTACATGCTCATCAGCTTCTGGACACTTACCATTTTGCATTTTCATTTCTTGTCAATATTTTAGACTGGAAACTAGCTGCTTATAGGCAGAGGTTAGGATTTATTCTTACTTGATAATGCCTAATATAGGGTCTATTGTCATAAATACATTGTGGGGCCATAATTCCTGAGGACATGTACACATTGTAGGGACACATGGCTTGGAGTAAATTAAAAAAATGTGATAAGTTAGAGGGTCAATAAATTTTGCATTTGTAAAGAGCAGGAATAGAAGAGGTAATAGGTGATATGCAGAACACTGGGAAAGAAAGTATAGTCAGAAAGCAAGAAATTGACTCTAGGGGCTTAGAGGTAAAGTTCAGAGAGAAATACTTAAAGACATAGCTCAGGAAATGGAATGGGAAACAGAACCAAGTAACCACAGTCATTACTGGAGATACAGTCGAGAACATGCACTGGGGGAGAGGACCGACACAGGACAAACAGAATTCAGGATTAAACAGANTCTTACTTGATAGTGCCTAATATAGGGTCTATTGTCATAAATACATTGTGGGGCTATAATTCCTGAGGACATGTACACATTGTAGGGACACATGGCTTGGAGTAAATTAAAAAAATGTGATGTTAGAGGGTCAATAAATTTTGCATTTGTAAAGAGCAGGAATAGAAGAGGTAATAGGTGATATGCAGAACACTGGGAAAGAAAGTATAGTCAGAAAGCAAGAAATTGACTCTAGGGGCTTAGAGGTAAAGTTCAGAGAGAAATACTTAAAGACATAGCTCAGGAAACGGAATGGGAAACAGAACCAAGTAACCACAGTCATTACTTGAGATACAGTCGAGAACATGCACTGGGGGAGAGGACCGACACAGGACAAACAGAATTCAGGATTAAACAGAAGACCAAGCAAGAGGCTGATGGTCTGTGGATGACAGACCTAAAAGGTGTAGAGGTGCCATGATCTTCACAGAAGATGTTTTGCACAGGAAGAAAGAATGTCTGGAATGTGACAGAAGATAAATAGTTATATTGCTATGCACTGTAATGTGATCTGAGAGGTCTTTTCAGGTGGTGCTAGTGGTAAAGAACCCCCCTGTCAATGCAGGAGACTTAAGAGATGTGGGTTCCATCCCTGGGTCAGAAAGATCCCCTGGAGGAGGGCAGGGCAACCCTCTCTAGTATTCTTGCTGGAGGATTCCATGAAGAATCCTGGCAGGCTACAGTTCATAGGGTCTCAAAGAGTTGGACACGACTGAAGCAACTTAGCATGCCCGTGACTCGGGAACCCACTAAAGGTAAAAGTGTTGGTGGTAATCCCCACTTTACCCACTGACAACAGATTTTTAAATCTTAAAAGTGCCATTTAAAGATGATTTCACCTTAGCTGTAAGGGTCTCCTTGGCCCTGGACAGATATTACTGATACCTCTGATTAGATGGTATTGGTATTCTGAGGCGTAGGCAGTTGCTCTCACGTGGCTAGGTGACATAGCTGTAGCTGTATCAGCCAGGAAATGATCCTATAATCATAATAACTTACATGTAACAGGTTTTACACACGTTACCCTTTAGAAAGCACTTCAAGTATGTTATTGTTTCCCTTTACTGCATTTGTCTTCTTGTTATTGAACTGTCATATCTGCTGACTTAAGAAATGTCCTTTCCCAACACTGCTCAATCATCTTTTTTCCTCTGTCAAAACTTTTAAGTCTCAGGGTCTCTAAGAGATTATTCCAGACAAGCCTGGTCAGTTTCCAGTCACTGATTCCCAACTGTGATCTCATCCTTAGAGGCTTTCCCTTCCCCTTCTCAACTTAACAAGCTTTCAATAGCCTTTCCAGTAAAATGTAGTTGTTTATATGGTTTTATATTTCCTCCTGTTGCCTTTATAAGCATTTATCCATATTGACATTGATTTCTATCAGGCCATAAACTATTCAAGGTAAAGAAAATGATACAAGATGGCTAATCTTTATCAAGAGCCAGGCACGGTCTGAGTGTCCCATAAGCATAAGCTAGTATAATACCCACCAGCTCACAGGAGAGGCACAAACTGATGTGTATGTAAAGCTAAGAAATAAAGAGGTAAGGGAACTCTCCCCCAAATCACACAGATACTAAGGGAGATGGTCTAGAATTTGAATCCAGAGCCCACACTTGTATTCATCATTTGTATTTCTTTCCTAAATTAATCTCTAATAGTTGATAACTTCAGGCCTCAACTATGCCACTGATTATCTGGATGTCATTACAACATACTCTATATAAAGTCAGTGTAAACCTCATAGCTTTATTTTAATTATTGCCTGAAATAACATGTACAGGATTTAGAAGGAGCTGGAAGATGGTAATCTTTTGTTTTCTCAGTAGTATATCGCTGTTGTCTATGGCTGGTGTTAGGTATGTTTTGGCTCAGAGAATTAAATGTTAATGCTTAATAATGCTAAAATATTATTAACATAAAGGTAATAAATGTAATTAGTTGTTGACTAATACTTATTTTCTATTTCTTTTTATTTACTTATTTGCCAGGCTATGCAGTTCTTAAGTTTGATAGAAGAATTCTTAGGTAATCTGATTTTAGACTTTCCTTAGTAAATGCTAAATTCCATCATGTAGGAGAAAGTTTTGTTACTGTTGGTACAGTGGTTTAATATTCACTTTTATTCCCTGTGTGGTGGTTCTGATTTAACTGCTGTTTCAAATAAAGCTTGCTAGCTTGCTACTTATTATGTTTTTATAATTGCAAATGTATATATTAATCACACACACACGCATATACATATACTGTGCTTTCCTTTATTTTCCTTAAATCTTTTACTGTCTCATAATCATGGCATTTGAAATCTCATAAAACATTATTTGAGGACTTGCTAGAAATGTCACCTACACAGCAATGGCTCAAGTTTGTAGCATTCTTAAAGCATAATAGAAGATAGAATTCATAGCAGATTAATAAACATCTCTCTTTTAGGGTCTATATTTGTGGCTGGTATGAATTTGTTCCTAGAGGGCCGTTAGCAAAACAGCATTATGACTGTGTGCAGAAGCATAAAACAGACAAGGGAAAAAAAATCTCTGAACTGGGTAGAATTTTTTGTTAAATTTTGTTAGATTCTGAAGTCTGTGAATGTTACCCTTGTAACCTCTTAGTTTAGCTTTATAAACAGGATTTTCAGGGTATGCTTGGATGAATAAATGAATCTGAAAGAACATTGTTTGGACACATCTTTAGAGATTGCTCTAGCTTGGCTGTATCAAGCAAAGTATCCCTGTTGGGTGCTGAGTTTTCCATTCCTTCCTATGGAAGTAGCTCTGCTTGTACAGGTAGAAAGTTTATTATACATCACCTGCAAAGGAAGAGAGTTTAGAAGAAAGTGCTGAATTAATCCAGAGGAATGCCAAATCAAAGAACAATTAGCTTTCCATATGTTCTTTTCCCCAGGGTCCTACTCTCAAGATGGCTTGTGTTTCTTGCTCAGTCATGTCCAACTCTTTGAAACCCCATGGACTGTAGCCTCTGTCCATGGAATTCTCCAGGCAAGGATACTTGAGTGAGTAGCCATTCCCTTTTTTAGGGGATCTTCCCAACCTAGGGACTGAATCCAGGTCTCCCACACTGTAGGTAGATTCTTTAGGGTCTGAGCCACCGGTGAAGGCCAAGATGGCTTAAATGTATTCAAATTCTATGAATAGTTACAAAAAAATCTTCATTAGTGACATTCTAGCTAAAGAAATCTCTCGCTTTGTGAGCCCAAGCACATGGTACCTAGTTTCCCTTGGATATCAGGAAGTTTACAAAATAATCAGTTGATTTTCCTCTTTATGTTTATACGCCCATGTTATAATTTAGAGATGAGCTTCCCTCATAGCTCAGTTGGTAAAGAATCTGCCTGCAATGCAGGAGACCTAGATTCTATTCCTGGGTCAGGACTATCCCCTGGAGAAGGAAATGACAACCCATTTTAGTATTCTTGCCTGGGAAATCTCATGTAACAGAAGAGCCTGGTGGGCTACTGTCCATGGGGTCACAACAGCCGGACATGACTTAGCAACTAAACCACAACCTCGTACTTTAGAAACTAGAACTATTCAAAGCCAAATTGTTGCAGCAAGTTTCTTAGGATCTTGAATAATTGAGTATGCCTGGATTTTTGCATGAAAAATCAGGATCTTCACTGAGTTACGAGAAAAGAAAAAAAATCCTGTTCTCAAATTAATCTAATCATAAGATTTGGCAGGTTTTAGTCTCTAACATATTATATAATTCTCATAATAGCAGAATACAAGTAAAGGTAAAGGATTTTGATTAAATTCATAGAGAAGCCAGAAGTTATTTCCAAGACTAAAATTTATAAAAGAAGTGCTGTACTTAGTCACTCAGTTGTGTCTGACTCTTTTTGACCCCATGGACTGTAGCCCACCTGGCTTCTCTATCCATGGGGATTCTCCAGGCAAGAATACTGGAGTGGGTTGCCATGCCCTCTTCCAGGGGATCTTCCCAATCCAGGGATCAAATCCAAGTCTCCCATACTGCAAGCAGATTCTTTACAATCTGAGCCACCAGGGAAGCCCGTGAATAGTGGAGTGGGTAGCTTATCCCTTCTCCAGGTGATTGAACGGTGGTTTCAGGCATTGCAAGCAGATTGTTTATCAGCTGAGCTGCAAGACATCTGGTATTTAGGATAGGTCCTCAGTGATGATACAAACTGTGTAATTGTGAGTTTAAGTTGGGGAAAGAAATGTTCTATCTTCTTGCTATAAAATAATTCAAATGGAAGATAAATATACTATCAAGAAGTCTTCTAAGAATCATACTGGAAAAAGTGTTGGTGATTTTGAGAGACTCAACCCTGAAGGTATGTAAGTATCCCAGGTTTAATGGAGAAGCAAATGGTGAATTCCAGAAATGCTCTATCAGAGAACTTCATATTGACTGTGAGCACAATTTCAGGAAGGTTCATTAAATAGGTGTTTTGTGAGCACTTATGATAAGAAGCTGGCAGCAGAGATTCGCTAAGAGTGAGTCACGACAAGCTTACCTCATTTATATCGCTACCTGACTGATAGAAAAAGGCAGACTTTAGATATTGGCAGCCTGAAATTTTCAGAGTAAAATTATTATGGGGCTGCAATTGCCTTCTGCCCCTATCCATAGCTTCTCTAGAGCTGATTTCTGAGGAAAGAATGGTTGACTTTTTTGATCTAGAAATCTATGTTGGTAGGCAAATAAATACAATAATAAACTATCCTTTAAGCTGTTCTATGCTGTTATAGATCATATAAATGCTCCTTAACAGGAAACAAAAAAAGTTCACATGCTAGACAAACAGAGAAGATTTTCTTACATTGTCTTCTGGTTACTGTTTGTCAAAAGATCTGTTATTTTGCTTCAGCAATCAGACTGCCAATTACTTGAAAACACAGACTATATTTTTTTGTTTCAAAGTACTTATTAAATGTCCTTCACATTATGAGGCTTTAGGCGTGCATAGATTATAAGTCATAGAGGATGAAAATGAAAGTAGCTGTTCAGTCTTCTCTGACTCTGTGATCCCATGGACTGTCCATGGAATTCTCCAGATAAGAGTACTGAAGTGGATAGTCATTCCCTTCTCCAGGGGATCTTCCTGACCTAGGGATTGGACCTAGATCTCCCACATTGCAGGCAGATTCACTACCATCTGAGCTACCAGGAATACTGGCTGTGCTTTGCTTAATCACTCAGTCACGTCTGGCTCTTTGCGACCCCATGGACTGTAGTCCACCAGGCTCCTCTGTCCATGAGAATTCTTCAGGCAAGAATACTGGAGGGGGTAGCCATTCCTTTCTCCAGGGGGTCTTCCTGACCCAGGGACTGAACCCAGGTCTCTGCATTGCAGGCAAATTCTTTACCATCTGAGCCACCAGGGGGAGGCCCATTGAGGATATACTTGTTACTTTCATAAGAGACATTCTCTATTCCTCTGGTTAATAGAATTCCTATTTTGTATAAGATTTGGATACCATGTGCTTCAGTGAGCACTCTTTGGCCTATATTCGTATTTGGAATCCCTGTGAATTCAATACAATATAGTGATGCATCTAAGTTTCATTGGAGACCTCAAAAACTGAAACTGCATTTTTGACATGATTGATCTGGACTGGCACCTATGAGATGTTCTATGTGCTCCTTATTCTGAGTTGTACTTCACACTTTACTCCATTTCCATCCAAATAGAATGATCAGTGAGGTCCCTTGCTCTTTGGCTTCGGTGTTCAAGACCTTAGTGAGAAGGAAGAGAGAAGGGTCAGGGGTTATCCATAAGCTCTCTGCCTACTAGGTCCCTTGGCCAATCTGTGTCTCCTATGAAGGTCATGTTCCCTTTCTGTCTCAAGGTGGCTTCTTCCCCAGGATTCTCTGCTGTGAGTAAAACTCAGAGTTATACTACTGTGGTGCGTCTTCTGGTTTGCTTTATCTCTTCTCCAGCGTATCTTCCCGAACGAGGAATTTAACCAGGGTCTCCTGCAGGTGGATTGCAGGTGGATTCTTTACCAACTGATCTATCAGTTGTGCCTTAAAGGTTTGCTAAGTTATTTTAATTGGAGAATGCTCTTCTTTTTGTACTCATGCAATACAGATATTTATTTGAGATCATTATTTTGTTAGGAATCATGTAAATTGAACAGACATTCTGTCTTAACCTACAAGGACATTTCTTCCCTTTTACCTGCAAAATTACCATGACAATAGCTTTAATAATCACTTTGCATGTTTATAAAACATTTTGTATGCCACATTATACACCCAATATTGGATTATATTAGCTATATATATATTGTTTAAATCTATGATGTTCTTAAGTATCGATTGTGAAACAAAACACATTTATCTGGCTCCTATTGATTTTTAATTTTACAAAGATTATATGTAGGAATATATTCAACCTCTTCTGCATTTTCAGCTTTTGATATTAAGGTTGTGGAATCTTATGATTCTGATTACCCATCCAACAGTGTGAACTGTTCTCTACATCGTGCATGTATGGAATATAACACTGAGTACACTGAGTTAGGAAAAGCGCGTCTTTTGCAACATGTTTATGAAATTGCCAATCTCATTACACGCTGGTATTTTCTTTTTAAACTTTGTCTCTCCTAAGAGACAATTATTGATAGCAGGCAAAAAAGAAAGGTTGAAAAAGAGAAAAATCTCCTAAGAGAGGAGTAAGCAGTGAAAACAGGAACAGAACATTAATCTGAGTAACTAGCTCCCCTATCTCAAGAACTTTTGTTTTCAAACAACTAATTTTCCTTTTTTTCAATTTTGTTTTTCTTTATCCTTTCCAGCACCAGACTTTCTCATTTGTCTTCTATACCTTTTGAAAAGACACCTACAGTAAAGAGAAAAATACACTGGCATTTCCAATGCAGCTGCAAATTTTACACAGCTACAGAAAAGCATTATTTTCTTAAAAGGGGGGGAAAAAACAATAAAAACATGAACCAAGGAAGCACAGAAGGTAGTGATCACATTTAGTTGTTTATCATGGAATCATCTTTATAATCCATCTGTTTTGATTTCACAGAGCAAGTTGCGAGTAATTAGAAAGATTCTCATTTTATAGATTTAGGCTTGGAAGCTTGTAAAGTCAAGACAACACAAATTTAGCTTTTTTTTTGGTAATTGAATTTCATTTGGGTAAATGGCCAACAGGTGTGTGATAGACCCTTACGGAACCTACAGATAGCCTTTCTATAGCTTTGATGATATAAACACTATAGTGTATTCTCCATTCTCTTTTTATTTAAAAAAGGATATTTCATTTTTAAAAAGATAGCATCAATCAGCAACTCACAAAATTTAAGGCACAAGTGTTACCGAATGAGGTTCCTTCTGCCCAACCCACAGGAAGCCAAAATGGCGAGCCGCCGAGGTTTGCAGCAAAGATAGGGCTTAGTCGCAAAGCAGCCAAGAGAGGAAAAGAAATCTCAAAACTGCCTCCCTGAAGGCTAGGGGTTCTGTGTATTCAGGAGATAATGCAAAAGCAGCAGGGCTGTCTGAGGTTTGGGGAGTGCTAAAGCCTAATTGGAAAAAGTGCAGTAATTGCCCTCTAGGCTAGAAGGTCCTATGAGTGGCGGTCTAGGCCCTCTGAAGTCAAGAGGTCACTGAGCGGACACTCACGCATGCCCAGTAGAAGGTTCGGGGGTTCCTATTTGGTTTTAACCAGCTCCATCCAAACTAGATGCAGCTGACTCCAAGTTCCTGAAAAATAATTATTGGGTAAACATCTTATTGTTTAAGCTAGGTGAGGCTCAGAGGGCATCCAAGTCTTAAAATGACCTTGATTAGTGTGTACATATGATATGTGCTCAGTTGCTCAATCCTGTCTGTCTGACTCTTTGTAACCCTATGGACTGCAGCTCACCAGGCTCCTCTATCTGTGGGATTCTTCAGGCAATAATACTGGAATGGATTGCCGTTTCCTCCTCCAGGGGATCTTCCTGACCCAGAGATCAAACCTGCATCTCCTGGGTCTCCTACATTGCAGGCTGATTCTTTACCCACTGAGCCAAGGCAGGTGAAATGGATTTAACCCACAGTATCACAAGAAGATCAATGTGTTAAAAAATAAGTTTCTGTGTAAAATTAGTTACCATTGTTGTCTTCAAAAATTTTTAGCCTCTTTAAATGTAAGACTGGTTTTACCCCAGGTATGTGGACCTAATGATATTTTACATTTGAAACATAAAAATCTCTGTTGGACATTGTCTGCATATCTTTCTCTAGATGCCAAATTTGTATTTTTAGCCATTGTGAAGGTAGAAAATCAGGGAGTCAGGAACTCCAGCTTCTGATTGGGCTTGATTGGTCCTAATTACATTTGACAGGGATAAAAGCTCTGGCAGGATGCATGATGGGTAAGATGGGCCTGAAACTGACCTGCTGATAGGCTGCGTGGAGGTGTAACTGGACAAGAGGAGGAGGCCTGGAAAAATGGCAATGATTTTGAACTCTGGGTTGTCGTAAGTCAAGCTTCCAACACCATGAGGCACCACCGTGAGACAAATAAAAAGGATGGTGAGTTGAGCACTTTACTTTTTTTGTCTTGGTAGTTAGGTTAGGGAAGTTTGGGTAAAGAGTTTTCCAGTCTTTATTCCTCCGTCTAGAAAGTGAAAGCATTAGTCACTCAGTCGTATCTGACTCTGTAATCCTATGGACAGAAGCCTGTCAGGCTCCTCTGTCCATGGAATTCTGCAGGCAAGAATACTCGAGTGAGTTGCCATGTCCTTCTCCAGGGGATCTTCCTGATCCATGGAGTGAAGCCAGGTCTCCCACATTTCAGGCAGATTTCCTGACCATCTGAGCCACCAGGAAAAGAAGTTTGGGTAAAGAATTTTCCAGTCTTTATTCCTTTGTCTAACTTGGGGCCAATTTGGGATGTGGGCTTAATGGAAAACAGTGTTGAGCGTCAGCAGAAATGCTTGGTCAAGCTTCGGAGACAGTCTGGTGGCCCAAATGGTGCTTATTTTCTGAAACTTTGTCACCTAGAGTTGGATTTCTTCATGCTTCCCCTCACCCTACCCCAGGAGTTGCGGAGAAGTGAAGCTGGCTATATTGGAGAATGTTAAAGAAGGTCTAGCAGAAGTGGAAATGAGCTGAGAGCCACAAAGCTGTCCCTTTGTGGACCAGGGGAGAGGGCAGTGGAAAGCAGAGGAAGAAGGCCAAGAGAGCCTCAGCACTTTCTCTACCTTGTGAGACTGAACTTGTCAGCAATATATATATCAATAATTAATTAGAGGCTTTTTAGAAAGTAAGACTACTAATAGATACTTTAATAGCTGAAGTCCTCCTCAGTATTACACATGACCTGTGGACAGGTTTTAGTCACCATTAATTATTCATTTATTCAACAAATGGATATTAAGTTCAAAGTCCTAAAGCATGCGGGGAATTAAATTTAAAAGAAAAATTGAAGGCTGTCCGTGGCTCTGAGGACATTAAAATCCTAGGTGCTAACAGAAAAATAGGGATCCCATGTCACATACTTGGCCTCCAATTATGACTGGAACTCTGGTGATCTGTCCCCTTGTTCTTGTAACCTGCCTGTCATTTGGCTCCCTCCCTATCCCTCACACGGCCAACTCACTTGTAGATTCACGTCCCTCACTGTAACTACCTATCTAGATACTTGTTTTTAAATTTCTAGTTAACTTAAAGCCACGGTAGTGTGTAGTTTGGAACCTAAGATTTAAGGATAAGTAATGGCTGAAGTTGTCTCAAGTCAACGTCCTGTGAAAGAAGGAACTTAATAGCCACACTGCTTTGAAGTTTTCTCTTTCATGCATCTGGGGCTAAAAAATTAATTTCTACATCAGTGATACTTTAATAGGCATTCATGCAGGTGGGAGCTTCTCCTCCTCCTCCAGTAACAAGTGTACCTTCCTTACTTCAATTCAATGTAAGGATAAATTCCAGAAGGTATATAAAGTTATATTTTTGAATCACAGCTATAGAATATTCCATACTGTGCAGGTTTTAGAACAATCCAGGTGATTTTCGTGCACTTTAACCTTTTCAGGAAAGTGTTCCTTTCATTTCAGTTTATATGACTTTAAAACTTGTTTAAATTGCCATCTATTAGTTGGAACACTGGCTTGTTTCATCATGCAGGAGTTTATTTTTCTGTTTATCAATTTATCTAGATGCTTCCTGTGTCCTACTATGGCTTTTTGAAAATAATGGAGAAGTAATGTAACAATTGTGTTTATTTTTTTTAATGTCTAGAACATTTAAGATTTTATTGATTTCAAAATAATGCCAACAATTGTTTGTAATTTCTTTGTTTTATCTATAGTAAGTTGTTCAGAAAATTAGGTGTAATGATTAAAGGTACTTTTTTCTTTTTTTTTTTAATTTTTATTTTAACTTTAGTTTACAATACTGTATTGGTTTTGCCAAACATTGACATGAATTCACCACGAGTGTACATGCATTCCCAAACATGAATCCCCTCCCACCTCCCACCCCATAACATCTCTCTGGATCATCCCCATGCACCAGCCCCAAGCATCCTGCATCCTGCTTTGGACATAGACTGGCGATTCGTTTCTTACATGATAGTATACATGTTTCAATGCCATTCTCCCATCTCATCCCACCCTCTCCCTCTCCCCCAGAGTCCAAAAGTTCACTCTATAGATGTGAGTCTCTTTTGTTGTCTCGCATACAGGGTCATCATCACCATCTTTCTAAATTCCATATATACGTGTTAGTATACTGTATTGGTGTTTATCTTTCTGGCTTACTTCACTCTGTATAATCGGCTCCAGTTCCATCCATCTCCTTAGAACTGATTCAAATGTATTCTTTTTAATGGCTGAGTAATACTCCATTGTGTATATGTACCACAGCTTTCTTACCATTCATCTGCTGGTGGACATCTAGGTTGTTTCCATGTTCTGGCTATTATAAACAGTGCTGCAATGAACATTGGGGTACATGTGTTTCTTTCTATTCTGGTTTCCTTGGTGTGTATGCCCAGCAGTGGGATTGCTGGGTCATAAGGCAGTTGTACGGAAGGGCACCACCAGGAGTGGAGCCTGCGGCTTAATTTAACTCAACAGGGAAACCTCACCCGGCCCAGACACGGACAGGATTGACAGATTGATAGCTCTTTCTCGATTCCGTGGGTGGTGGTGCATGGCTGTTCTTAGTTGGTGGAGCGATTTGTCTGGTTAATTCAGATAACGAACGAGACTCTGGCATGCTAACTAGTTACTCGACCCCCAAACAATTGTGCTTAAAATCAGAATCATATAGTGGGAGAGGGTGTATATTTTTTTCAGGTGTTCATAATGGATACATTACATTTTTAGTGTAATAGGTTGTCAATATAGTCACTCAACACGGGTTTTCACTAAAAATATTATATAAAGTAAATTTAGGCAGTGAGAGGGCATATGGCACCACCTATATTTTATTAGAATGTGCCAGTCATGAAACTTGAATGTCTGTCCCCAGACACAGAATATTTTCTTTAGTTGCCTAGAGTTATCCCAGATTTTGAGGTTGGATCAAGAGCTAATTTGGTATTTGTTCATAATGATAAACTACCTGGCATTTGAATATATTAATAAGATATCTAGAGTAGTTCAAGGATGCTTGATAATTTCTGCTCTCTCAAAAACGTATATCATTTCCAAGATATTTCACAGTGAACTATCTTAAAATCTCAAACAGTAAATTGAATCTCCAAGGTGGCCTTAGAACTACCTATCTCAGTGGATGTCTCCAGAAAAAGAACCATCTTTCAATCTTTAGATGGTAATTGGTAAATTTCCGGTTTAAATATGCATGGCATTCCACATCAGTTTCTCTCTCTACCACATGCCTTTGTGAGTAAAACATGATAGCAGGAATGGTGGCCTTCATGGGGCAAGTGGCTAGATTTTTTAGTATCCAAAGTCCTTTCATTACTAGAATATCTGCATAGTCTTATAATAGAGAGTTGGACTATAAAGAAAGCTGAGCACTGAAGAATTGATGCATTTGAACTGTGGTGTTGGAGAAGAGTCTTGAGAGTCCCTTGGACTGCAAGGAGATCCAACCAGTCCATCCTAAAGGAGATCAGTCCTGGGTGTTCATTGGAAGGACTGATGTTGAAGCTGAAACTCCAATACTTTGGTCACCTGATGCAAAGAGCTGACTCATTTGAAAAGACCCTAATGCCAGGAAAGATTGAAGGTAGGAGGAGAAGGGGATGACAGAGGATGAGATGGCTGGATAGCATCACTGCCTCAATGGACATGAGTTTGAGTGAACTCTGGGAGTTGGTGATGGACAGGGAGGCCTGGCATGCTGCGATTCATGGGGTCGCAAAGAGTCGGATATGACTGAGCAACTGAACTAAATAATAGTAAACATCATCTGTTGCACACTTGTCTATTTTGATTCCTTTTTGTAAGTTAATTTTAAATGTAGAAGTTCTATGCCCTTGGTTCACACACATGGCTTGTTTATAAAATCATGCTTTGAATTGGAGAAGGATATGGCAACCTACTCCAGTGTTCTTGCCTGGAAAATCCCACAGACAGAGGAGCCTGGTGGGCTACAGTCCATGGGGTCGCAAAAAGTCGAACATGACTAAGAGACTAAACAACAACATGTTTTTTTGAAAACGTAGCTATCAAGCTATTCATGTTTTTCTTTTTTTGTCAGAAAAATAATCAACTATTTCTCTATATCAAGAAATGCTTGATATAACTTTTATTCCTATGACCCTTGAATGTTTTATCAATCTATGTTTGTTTATTTCTGAATACTTGTAAATAATAGCTATTTCTACTAGTCAGACATGAGTGTGGTTAACATTTAAAAGTGCATTGTAAATGAAAACATATTTAAGTAGAAACAGTATTCTGCAAATATTGCCCTAATTAAAACTGCTGATTTTCTAAGGATTGGAGATCCTAGGTCTGTTGTTTTCTTTCAATTTTGGATTATAGGAATATCATAATGAGCTAAGGGCCTGCTGGATAATGATGATAATGCTTCTGAATAACTGCTTAGGACACAGCTAATTTGGAATAGGAGTTTGAAATGAAAATTGTATATTTCTCTTTAAATAATTGAAGTAAAATATGGACAGTATCCACTTACACAACTAACTTAAATCTGTCTCTAGAAGAAAGCTTTAATTTTGCAGGTCCAGTCCACAAAACAAAGTGTTAACTAGCTTCATATTTATCCTCATTTTTAATTAACTTCTTTTTAATCATAGTACAACATCACTACAGTTTGTATGGAAACAATTTTTCATGGTTCCTTAAGGGGGTCATTTACTTCAGTCATATTCAGGATATATATATATACTTTAACAGTAGTGACAGGAATTCATAGCCATTAATTACATTACACAGCCCTTCCTGAAGATGTCTCTAAAATTACATTTTCCTTATTACATAGCTAGTTTTCATGTATTTACAAATGAGGAACATTGTAATTATTGACATAAAAGCATCGCATAAAGTTTAGAGTATAAATAGTTTCACTTGGACAAAGAACATACTGAATGAATTATCAGAGCAATTTTATTGGTTCTTAAGACTCTTTAACCTCTGAGCCACCAGGGAAGCCCATAGAAGACATAAAACACCCTTATTAAAATTTCCCAGCACTTAAATCCATCTAAGGTCTATTTCATATGCCTTTAAGTTCTTCAGTTGTTATTGCCAGTAAAAGAGTACCTGATGAAAAAGCCATTCTTGTCTCATAATCTTCTCCTAATGAGTACACAGAAGACTGTCTCCAATCTGATGGGAACACTGCCTCTCTGACTCTTTAGAGTTTGTGTAGATATGAGGAGAAAATATTGGTTAATTTTGCTTCCTATGATGGTCTCAATGGTTGAAGATCAGTCAACAAACTTTTAGCTTCATACTAATGTCTTAAAATTGCCAACTGACTTCTATTTAGATGTTGTGATATTGTGATTTATTATACGTGTGTGTGTGTGTGTGTGTGTGTGTGTGTGTGTGTAGGTCTTTGTCCATGTTTCCTGGCTCACAACTCCCCCAAACCCTTGGAATTTCCTGAGCAGTAACAGCATCTTTTATATTTGGTCCCTTGTCCTCTGTTCCTGAAATTGCTTCAACTGCACCTGAGTTTGTTAATGAAGTGACTTCTGGAAATCCCCTTAAAGATGCCAGGGGATTTCAAGTTAAATTTAAAGATTAAAGTTACCAGGAGAACCTAATCAGGAACAGAAGGTTGAAACTTTCAGCCCCATACGCTGATTTCTGGATTTGATTCAATCACCAAAAATGGCCACTAGAATGTCTATGTAATGAAGGCTTATTAAAAAAAAAGAAAAAGGAGAAGGTCAAAGAGATTCTGGGTTGGCAAACACATGGAAATTTGGAGAGAGTAGTGCACTTGGAGAACATGGAAACGTGAAAGTGAAGTCACTCAGTTGTATCCGACTCTTTGCGACCCCATGGACTGTAGCCTATCAGACTCATCAGTCCGTGGAATTTTCCAGGCAAGAGTACTGGAGTGGGTTGCCATTTCATAAACATGAAAGTTTCAAGCTTTTTCCCATAACTTCTACATCTCTCTATCTGGCTATTGATCCACATCCTTTGATATTGTTTGTAATAAACCCATTATCTAGTGATTGGTTTCCTGAGTTTTGTGAGCTTTTCTAGCAAATTAAGGGAAACCAAGGAAGGGGTCATGGGAACCTTTGCCTTAGAGTGAGTTGGTCAGAAACATGGGTGACAACGTTCACTTGAAGTTGAAGCTAGGGGATAGTTTTGTAGGAGTGAGCCCTTAACTGGTGAGATCTGAGTCTATCTCTGGGTAAGCAGTGTCAGATTTGAGTTGAATTGTAGGACACCTAGCTGGTATCGGGCTTCCGTGATAGTTCAGTTGGTAAAGAATCTGACTGTAATGTGGGAGACCCCAGTTTGATTCCTGGGTTGGGAAGATCCGCTGGAAAAGAGATAGGCTATTCACTCCCTATTCTTGGGCTTCCCTTGTGGCTCAGCTGGTAAAGAATTCACCTGCAATGCAAGAGACCTGGGTTCAGTCCCTGGGGTGGGAAGATCCCCTGGAGATGGGAACCGCTACCCGCTCCAGTATTCTGGCCTGGAGAATTCCATGGATTGTATAGTCTATGGGGTTGCAAAGAGTCGGACAGGACTGAGCGACTTTCACTACTACTAGATGGTAACAGAATTGCTTGGCCTGAGGGGAAAAGCTCACATTTTAGGGTTGGATACAGAATCCTTAGATGCTGAAACATAAAATAAGAAAGCTAAGGCTTCTAAGGACTGACATATATTCCAGAAATTGATCCTATTTCTTTTAATTAACAAACTCTTTTCCAATTAGTGTAATTGTTTCTGTAAGGTTCACTAGCTAGTTGTAGATTGTATAGCTCACAAGAGGAAGAAACTGCAGTGAACTCTGGTTTGTGGAACTCTGGCTGTTGGACTCTAAAATTCACTTTTGTGTCTCCACTGATCACAGAAGAGAGAAACAACTCTCCCGCAAGTAGAGAACCAAAATCTCCAATCTGAAAAATGGAAATCCTGTTTAAACTTTTAATTTAAATCCTCTTTAAACTCTGAAGATAAAATCTCAAGTCATGACTAGATTTCAAAGTAGTGACAGGGCTAGCTGGGCATATGTCTAGAGATGTAGTATCATAAGGTTGGTATGAATACCTGATGAAAATCTCCCTCATGATTCCCAAATCATATGTACAGCTGAATTTAATAGTTACATGAATCATTAATATTGGGCTATCGGGCCCTGAAAGCTGAATTGTCAAATATTAAGGTTTTAAACAACAAAGATCTTGTCTAGATAGTAAGAACGTACATTAATCAGAGAATTCTCTAGGCAATTTGGTTAATAATTCATCTTGCTCAATATTATAAAATATGACAACTGAGAATATTATGAAAGGTCTTCAGAGTGCTCAGTGTAGTTGCCCATACTTCCTCTTGGGAATTAAAAGGGCAAAGTTTCTGTCAAAGGTTTTTGTTATTTTCTTCCCATTTATACTTCTGAGGAGATCTGGATTGAGGATGACTTAGATAAAATAGCAACTTAAAGTTGTTATGCCCAAGTCGCGAAATCTCCCAATAACCACCAGGGAGCCGTTATCTGATGCAAAAGCAAGAGTTTTTATTATCAAGCTCGAGTTGGGGCCCCCACGTTACCGACGCAGCGGCTAAGGAGAGGAGCCTGGAGCTTTTTACATTGCTTATACAGGATATTCTCACGAGAAAAATTTGAAAAACGGGAGTTTCCGGGTTGGGAGACGTCTAATTGGTTACCTTCTGTGGAAGGGTTAGGTGTTGGGTTCTGATTAGGTTTCATTTCCCGGGCTGGCCACAGGTTCTGATTGGTTCCCATTTCCCAGGCTTAATTCGAATTTCCAGGGCAGGTCATAATGAATGTAAAGTCAGGAGATCCTGATCTGGGATCTGACTGGCTCGCAGGTGGGTGGGGTGAGGTCAGGGGATTTCCAAAGATTTTTTTCTCAGAACTCTAAAATGGAGTCTTTTTTAACAAAATGGGGTGGCTTAGGTTCTTCAAAGTCAAAATGGAAGCAACTTAAGAAATTTTTAAAAATCCAAATCCTAAAACCACTGAACCCAAACTGTCAAATCCAATTACCTCTCTCTCATATATTAACAATTTTAATCCTGGCTCAATGTCACCCTCTCCCACATATTCCTGTCTTAATTCTAGTTTTATGCATTTTGTCATGGATGACCTCTCAGACTCAGTTCCTCCACCCTAATAACAATGTTGCTACTTACATTCTTCTGATACAGGATAGATGGTTGTTTTTGTTTTTTTTTTTCTCTCAAAACAACCAATTCCTCTCCAGACATCAGTAGGATGTCCTCCCTTTCAATTCAGCTGAAACTATTTGCTTGCGATCAGTGTCATTTCCACAAAACTGCCCTCTATTTCAGACACCAATGGTGAGTTTAGAGCCGCTGTACTTCTGGCACACCTGCTAAAGACCAGGGGTTCCTACAACTCCCTCCACAAATTTGATAATGCCCAGTCTTGGTGTATTATCAACACAGAAGCTCTCCAAGCTCCATTTTTTTAGGGGTTTTCATAGTTTTCAGCACATAGTTTTGTTTGATTAAATCATTGGCCAAATGTAAATAACTTAATCTCTAGCCCCTCTTCTCTCTCCAGAGGACAGGGGATGGGAGTGAAAATTCCACCCGTGTTAAATTGTGCCTTGGCCTCTCTGGTGACTATCCCCTATCCTGAAGCTGTCTAGAGGCCCCCCAGTTAAGTTAGTCATCGCATTAGATGTAAACTTAGAATAAATTCATTTACAGTTGAAACACTCCTCTCACCCCTATCAATCAGGAAGCCACAAGGTTTTAGGGTCTCTTTGCTAGGATCTAAGGACAGAATCCAAAGATATATTTCTTATTATATCACACCACCCTATCTTGTTCACTATCCCTTACAGGACCTACCCTAGACCTGTGGTTCTAATTACTCTGTGTGTGTCCCTGAAACTGTGTTGAAATAGAGACTCCTGGACCCTGTTTGTGGACTTTCTGGGTCAGTGGATTTTTTTTGGGGGGGGGGTGTTGCCTGAGAATATACAATTCTAACAAGTTCCCAGATGATGTTGATACCATAGGTCCAAAAGTCACACTTTTCAGAATGACTGGCTGAGACACTGTCGCCTCAGCAACTCACCATGCTCACAATTTCACGTACCCCATTTTGTAAAGTCTTCCTTTAATCAATTTTAAAAATATTTATTTATATGGCTGTGTCTGGTCTTAATCGCAGCACGCAGGATCTTTGCTGCCTGCTGAATCTTTTGCTGTGGCACATGAATTCTCTATTTGTGGTGGGTAAGCTTCAGAATGTGTGGGCTTCAGAGTAGTCCTGGCAGCTTAGCTGCTTTGCACCTTGTGGGACTTTTGTTCCCTGACCAGGATCAAACCAGTGTGTCCTAAATTGCAAGTCCTCCCAGCCCCACCCCTGCCACAAAAGCCATACTTTTCAGAATGACTAGCTGAAACATTGTCTCAGTAGTAACTCACCATGCTCACAATTTTATATGCCCCATTCTCTGCGCTCTCCCTTTAATCATTTCTTGTAATACTAACTTTGCCATCGTTCAGTCTCCCTGGGACTTCCAAATTACTTTTAACATCTTAACACAAGACCCTCATACTTTTAATGTCCTCTCTAGCTTCTTTTCCTGCCTAAATTCCATGATCAATCACTTCTTTGCCTACACCTTCAACTTCCTTGTTTCTTTTTCACTTTGCTGAACCAGCTTGGAAAATAATTGATCCTAGTTAGTTACAGATTTCCAGTTAATCTTCAGTTATTCCTGAGAAACTGGATGCATCAAGTAAAGCATGCTGTCATCTTCCATTTAAATTTATAACTGAGAACCTCAGCACTGCCTCTCTCCATCATCCCAGTTCAGTTCAGTCGCTCAGTCATGTCTGACTCTGCGACCCCATGGACTGCAACATGCCAGCCCTCCCTGTCCATCACCAACTCCCAGAGTTCACTCAAACCCATGTCCATTGAGTCAGTGATGCCATCCAACCACCTCATTCTCTGTTATCCCCTTCTCCTCCTGCCTTCAATCTTTCCCAGCATCAGGGTCTTTTCCAGTGCGTTAGTTCTTCACATCAGGTGGCCAAAGTATTGGAGCTTCAGCATCAGTCCTTCGAATGAATACTGAGAGTTGATTTCCTTTAAGACTGGCTGGTTTGATCTTCTTGCAGTCTAAAGGACTCTCAAGAGTCTTCTCCAACACCACAGTTCAAAAGCATCAATTCTTCAGTGCTCAGCTTTCTTTATGGTCCAACTCTCATATCCATACATGACTACTGGAAAAACCATAGCTTTGACTATAAGAAACTTTATCAACGAAGTAATGTCTCTGCTTTTTAATATGCTGTCTAGGTTGGTCATCAGGTTGGCTCAGAGGGTAAAGTGTCTGCCTGCAACGCAGGAGACCTGGGTTCGATCCCTGGGTTGGGAAGATCCCCTGAAGAAGGAAATGGCAACCCACTCCAGTATTCTTGCCTGGAGAATCCCATGGAGGGAGGAGCCTGGTGGGCTACAGTCCATGGGGTTGCAAAGTGTCAGACACGACTGAGCAACTTCACTTCAATACTTCGGGTTTGTCATGGCTTTTCTTCCAAGGAACAAGTGTCTTTTAATTTCTCAATCATCTAGATATGCCCCAATCCATTCCCTCTCTAATTCACCTAGGTGATAGTTTTGTATCTTTTCCTATTTCTTACACATGACACCGCCCCAGAAATTATTCTTTTTGGTTCCTACTTCCCTAGGAACATTGAATCAAGCAGAAAATAACTTCCATGGACTCCTGCCACCATTTATATCAACTTTACTGTGTCTGCACCTGTATTAAAATTGCCTTCTCCTCATTATTACACATGAACTACGTGGCCCTTACCTGGGCATTCTCTGATGACCCTTAATTTACAGAAAAAAGTAGTGAGAATGAAGTTAATTATTTTCTTATAACACAGCTTAAATGTGTTATGTTTCTAGAGCTGGGACTAAAAATCAGTGTATTTGAAAGGGGTGGACCTGTTAGAAAACCAGGGGTGGAAAGATTCTAGCTGAATCTGGAGACTGAGAAAACACTTTCACTACTATGATACCCTTGAATAGACCTTCAGCATTCTCATTTGGACCAAATTCAGTCACTCCAGAGAGCTCATTAGGGTTTGAGATTTCTGAGGTCGGTGAACAAATACCCTCACTCAGAATGTAGAGAGAAAAGGCTTACCAGGTACATCATCTTAAGGACATTTAATTTAAAACACACTTCATGGGATTGACATACACTATTGATACTATGTATAAAATAGATAATTAGAGAGAACCTACAGTATAGCACAAGGACCTCTACTCAGGGCTCTGCAGTAATTTATATGAGAAAGATATCTGAAGAAGAGGAATATATGTGAACAAATAGCTGATTCACTTTGCTGTGCAGTAGAAACTAACACAACATTATAAAGCAATTATACTCCAATAAAAGTTGAAAAAATATTAAAGCACTGGCTGATGAGGTCAGGCTCACCCAGAAAAACAAATACATAAAACCTACTTCATAGTCAAATGCAGTCTTAGTAACTGTCTGCTACCTGATCATTTCCACTCTATAACAGTGGGAAGAGTGGAAAGAACCCAGAGCTTTCTCAAATGCTTGAAATTAGGGAAAATTTTGTATCCTTGGAAGAAAACAGCTCAGAAAGGTAAGCTTGAAGATATAGAAAGTAAACCTAAAAAAATGTTGTCTTTTTGAGAAAATGTTGAATCTCTCTAAGAACAATAGTGTGAAAATCACTGTCTTTTATATCTGTCAATGTGTTTGGCAATAATTTATATAATGTATATGCTCTTTTTTAACACTAGCTTAAGAGAAAGCTTTGTTTCTGAGAAATTTATCTATCAAAATCTTTAAAAATATCTTCCTTAAAATGCAAAAACTGTAAAATATTGTTAGACAACTCTGCATATAAATAACTTTATATAAATGTATGTAATAGGTGACAACAGTGCCACCAGTGGCTGGTGTTTTGCTTTTATTTCATTTTATAATGGTAAATCCAGTTAAAATCCAGCTTCTTAACTGAATTTCAGAACAAGTGTCTCAGAGATCAATATATATGTAGTCTAATCTTTAGAAATAAATCTTTTCTAGTTTCCTAAAATATCACATAGGCTCTGACTTTGATTATACTCTAAAAAGTACCTAGATTTATATACCTTTAATGCAAGTTGAACACTTTGAATGTCTACTCTGTTTTGGTGGCTCTTTAATTCCAATAAAATACAAAATATATTGGTTAACAAATGGATAATTTGAACATTATATAGTTCAATTTTTACTTTGTGTTTTCAATTCTTTAAATTGGTGCATATACTTGGAATGATATGCATTTTACTATATCATATTTCAGGCTTTTTATCTTCAGCTACAAAATTTTTTCCATCCTTTTAATTATGTTAACAGCCTTGAGTCACCCAGCATTGCCCATCCACCTCCACTAATTCACAACTCTATTATGTTTCTCCAGAGGATGCATTTCCATAGTTCTGCCTTGTTATAAGGTTTATTTTTTTTTCTTCTATTTTTTTTTGACTGCCATCCAAATTTTTTTGGCTTTCTCTGGGATTTTCACTTTATTGTTTGTCACTTCCTTTTTTTCCCCTAGCTTTTAGTAATGTACTGCCGTTATATCTGCCTCAGCTTCTAGTTTCCTTACAGATTTGTTTTTAAGACTTCAAACTTTTTCACTTTATTTTTAGCTCCTGAAACTTGCAAAAGTCTGTACCCTTTTGATTTTCACTTGCTTCATTGACACATTCTTGTATTTTGTTTTCATTTTAAAATACCAGAAAGTAAAATGTCTCTGAAGCTTGATGAGTGGAATAGTTTATTTATAATTCCAAATTTTTTTTTACTTTTTGTGAGATATTTGCTTATAGGTTAAAACCTTATGCATAAATTTCTTAAAAAAATAAATTTCTGTGGAGTTGTCTGACTCACTTTTACTGTACAATACAGCCACCGAGGGAATATTTTTATTTTGCCACTTGGGGAATAACTAATGAAGATGTGTTGCTATTAGCTGCATCCACCTGTGAATGTATTCAGTTAGATACTATTAAAACTCCTTTGAACTTAAGGAGATGTGGAAAAGTTTTAAAAACAAGGAAAGTATATATTTAACTTTATTCACATTAGACTTCATTTCTCTTCTGGAAATAAAGAGCATTCAGTGGTGTACTGGCAAACTGGCCAGGAGAGGAGGAAGGGAAAAAGTCTCTAGCCCATTTCTGTGGTGTGAATACTATCACCACACCCAATTTGAAACTACTGTCAATTTAACAACGAGCTCACCAATTTTCTGAAAATTTAATATCAGCTGACACAAGTGGGGATAGGCCAGCACATTCCAGGTCCAACACAAAACTGTTATTAACTTTTACTAGGGCACAGATATCTTTGAACATACACTGGAGTCTGTGACCCTCAAACAAGAAAAATGGTTGTAAACAGATTTTGACAAAACTTGGTTCTACAAATGAATCTCCGTATAAAAGTCCCTTTTTTAAGTGTATTTGTAATTTAAAGGGTTTAACCATTATGATTTATAAGTGATAATTTACTATTTAATCTCAACAGCTTGCCTTTTGTATTTTGGGAGCCAGAAATTTAACTGTGCAGTGAACAACTATACTTCTGCAGAGAAACTAAGGAATTGTAAAAAGAAAGGGACCTTCCTCTCCAAATAGTATATTCCTATTCTTCCTGAAGCTCACCATGTAAAATATTAATATTCTTTCCAGGATTATATGTGATTTTTGTACTTCCAATTTTGGGACTCCTTTTGACTAATTTCTATCAGATAACGTGACTAAGAGAGCAACTGCTGGCATATTGGAAAAGCAAGTTTTTCTTTTCATATTTTGATAATTTTGTCAAGTACAAAATTGTAACTTAAATTAAGTGAACATCTGAAAATTTCAGCTCTACTGTTGTAAAAGTAAATTTTAGATGCCTTCCATTTAAGGAATAGTCAAAAAGAATAAAATAATTCTCAAATCCCACTTCAATGATTCTTTGCTTACAGTGTATGTAATTAAAAGGCAAAATTCTCCATTTCAAGTTTTATATACATCAGTTAATTGATTAGAAAGTAAATTCTCATTAACCATATAAATCTGGAGTTAATAAACTTGTAAAGAAAACACTTTAATTTCATTGCTGATAAGTTTGAGAATTTAAATCTCAACTTACTGTGATGCATTTATTTACTTTGTGCTGACAGGACAGTATCTTGGGGCTTTGTTTTCCAAGTCATTTCTAAATCTGCAGTGTATCAAAGTCTCTTCATTATGCTTTGGATGTTATGGTAGAAAAATGGTATCTTCACAAAGATGCATTCATTCTCCTATTGAAAATGCCTACTTAAAATTCTGTGTGAATAGTTTTATTGAAAAAATATGTAGGCAAGCCATTAATTATATGCAAAGACTTGCAACAATTCTTGTAAGAAACATAGCATGCCTTCCATTAAATGTATACATTTTTTACAAAGTTACTGAAAGTCTTCCTGAGATTATACAATAAATCTTAGAAATTTAATCACTCTGTTCCCTCAAAGGTAATTTGTTTGTCTCTATGACAGACACATGGGGCATACACTCAGATCTCATCCTAGTTTAACTCGACAGTATTTTTCAGTGCATTTTTGTTTCCTAAAATTCTGGTTGCTGAGGCTAAGTTATTCAGTTATTGTGCTCAATTTCTTTTTGTCTTATTTTGTAATTATTGTTCTATTTGGGTTCTCCTTTAGAATTATGAAAAGATCTTGTAACAGGAAATGCAGAGCATATATAAATGAGTGAAAATGCATCCTGCCGTTAAGCCGAATCTGGAGAAAGTGTTTTGTTATAGATTATACCTTGAATTTTAAGCACCATTTTATTCAAGGCACATGAAACATTTTCCAGCTCATATATTTCACAACAGTATAGAATTTACTGCTTTTTTTTTTTTTTTTTGGAAAAGAGATTCAGCAGATAAATCATCACTTTATTTCTTACATTTATAACTTTGATATTCTAAACTCATCAATTTGTATGGGATTAATGAGTCTTTGCATGTAAAATCAACAAATCTTTTTTTTTTCCAGTTTGAAAATGCAAATAGTAACTATATGGGGACAAATAAGTTTAAAAGAAACTAAAAAGCATGATTAATTTGTCAAAAAGAAACCTATAAAAATGCTTTGAAATTCTTACTATCTTGAGGACCAAAATGGATTGAAACAAACATTTCAATGTGGGGAGTTGCTAAATAGCAGAAATATATGACAAATAAATGTATCACTGTCATCAGATAGAAGACTTAGTATGGTATTTTAATAAATGCTGTATTTCTCTGAAAATGTACCAGATGGTAGAATTTCAAATGTCATTCATATAATTGGTGTGAAATAATTGTCTTCCTCATTTATTGTAGTGGGCTCCAGAAATCAGAGTTCAATTTTTACCAAGAAGTCTTAGAGAAGTTTCTTATATATAAATATATGAGCCTTATTGCTTATTCAAGGAGAAGGCAATGGCACCCCACTCCAGTACTCTTGTCTGGAAAATCCCATGGGAGGAGCCTGGTGGGCTGCAGTCCATGGGGTCGCTAAGAGTCGGACACGACTGAAGTGACTTAGCAGACTGCTTATTCAAATTCTGATTAGACAATTCTCTTTATTCCCTCTGTCACATGAAACATGCAAAAGCACTTTACTTTCTAGGCAAGTAAATCTCACATCACTTCAGAACCCTAAGACCAGGGATACGTGGTTCCCTAGCTGAAATTTCCAAAAGAGATTTCTCAGGATGAAAGAATGAACCTAACATTAACTGCTCATGGGGCTAAGACTTTGGATCTATGGTTTTGGCCATTTCACTCTGCCACTAAAAAATATGTTACAGAGATGTATTAATCACTCACCATATGTCAGGTGTTGTGGTATATATTGAGAGAATGTTGTTATGTAGTGGCTAAGTCATATCGGACTCTTTTCCTACCCTGTGGACTGTCACCCACAAGGTTCCTCTGTCCATAGGATTTCCCAGGCAAGAAGACTGGAGGGGGTTGCCAGTTCCTTCCCCAGGGGATCTTTCAGACCCAGAGATCTCTTGACCTCTGAGTCACCAGAGAAGCTCACTGAGGGAATAGGGGGGAAAAAAGGATAACTGAAAAATCGTTGACATCAGTTTGCTTGATCTCATGTGCCCTGTAGCTGAATTCTGGTAAATCAGGAGACACTTTCAACTGGTATGAATATTGTCCCTCCCAGGATGCCAAATGCTGGCCTTGAAATTTTAGCTAAACTTCATTCCTGGCTTCATTGGTTTACAAGCTCAAAGTTTTATAAGTAAATAAATGGATGTTGGCTGCTCATTTAAGTTCTCTCACGTTAAGCCTCTGTGATGCCCCTTTGCTTTGGCTTCCTTATGCCTCTAAATTCACACAATATTCTTCTTTCTAGCTTTCTCTTCCCTCATCTAGTCTTTCATTTCTGACGCCCTGAACCCTCCTCTCCCAGCCCCCCTCCACATATGCTGCCCAAGTTTGGTTACTCCTTTCTTACTCTTAGTGACACGTACTCCCCTTGAGTGAGATTATCGACATCCTGCTCCCACACCCTGTGATCCAACTGGCTTCCCTTCCCTCTTTCTTCAGGCTGCTTTTGAGATCACACAGCTGGTCACCAACACAAGGCACTCCAGCTTCAAGGTCACCTCCTATTGTTTGTCTCAGGCCCTGCCTCGTTGCATTCAACGCACCACCAAATACTCTGGATTTCACCTGTGAGATCTATCACCCTCTCTGTCATTACCCTGCTGTTGCTATATCCCTCATAGCCTCTCACCTGGACCCTGTCATATACTCTTAACAGATCTGATTCCCTTATCCATTTTTACTTCTCTCCAGAAGGCAATGGCACCCCACTCCAGTACTCCTGCCTGGAAAATCCCATGGACGGTGGAGCCTGGTAGGCTGCAGTCCATGGGGTTGCTAAGAGTCGGACATGACTGAGCAATTTCACTTTCACTTTTCATTTTCATGCATTGGAGAAGGAAATGGCAACCCACTCCAGTGTTCTTGCCTGGAGAATCCCAGGAATGGGGGAACCTGGTGGGCTGATGTCTCTAGGGTAGCACAGAATCGGACACGACTGAAGTGAGTTAGCCAGAAGCTCAAGCTGGATTTAGAAAAGGCAGAGGAACCAGAGGTCAAATTGCCAATGTCGAAAAAGCGAGAGAGTTCCAGAAAAGCATAAACCTCTGCTTTACTGACTATGCCAAAGCCTTTGACTGTGTGGATCACCAGAAACTGTGGAAAATTCTGATAAGAGATTGGAATACCAGACCACCTGACATGCCTCTTGAGAAACCTGTATGCAGGTCAGGACGCAAGTTAGAACTGGACATGGAACAACAGACTGGTTCCAAATTGGGACAGGAGTACCTCAAGGCTGTATATTGTCACCCTGCTTATTTAACTTACATGCAGAGTAAATCATGAGAAATGTGGCTGGATGAAGCACAAGCTGGAATCAAGATTTCCAGGAGAAATATCAGTAACCTCAGATATGCAGAAGACACTACCCTTATGGCAGAAAGGGAAGGAGAACTAAAGATCCTCTTGATGAGGAGAGTGAAAAAATTGGCCTAAAACTCAATATTCAGAAAACTAAGATCATGGCATCCAGTCCCATCACTTCGTGGCAAATAGATGGGGAAATGATAGAGAATTTATTTTGTGGGGAGCTCCAAAATCACTGCAGATGGTGACTGCAGCCATGAAATTAAAAGATGCTTGTTCCTTGGAAGAAAAGCTATGACCAACTTAGCATATTAAAAAGCAGAGACATTATTTGCCAACAGAGATGCAGGTAGTCAAAGTTATGGTTTTTCCAGCCATCATGTATGTGAGAGTTGGACTATAAAGAAAGCTGAGCACCGAAGAATTGATGCTTTTGAACTGTGGTGTTGGAGAAGACTCTTGAGAGTCCCTTGGACTGCAAGGAGATCCAACCAGTCCATCCTAAAGGAGATCAGTCCTAAATATTCATTGGCAGGACTGATGCTGAAGCTGAAACTCTTTGGTCACCTCATGTGAAGAACTGACTCTTTTGAAAAGACCCTGATGCTGGGAAAGATTGAAGGCGGGAAGGAGAAAGGGATGACAGAGGATGAGATGGTTGGATGGCATTATCGACTCAATGGACATGAGTTTGAGTAAACTTCAGGAGTTGGTGATGGACAGGGAGACCTGGTGTGCTGCAGTCTATGGGGTCGCCAAGACTCACATGATTGAGTAACTGAACTGAATTGAACTCAACAATCTACCATTTTTTACAATGTATATTTTTCTACAAATCTTTGTAATAAAACCAAGGCTCTTATCCTGAAATTCATGTTTTGGAGCTGGCAGCTAGCAGCTTTGGCTTTGCATCCTAAACACCTGAATTTTTTTTTTTTTTAGAATTGTAGATTCCCAGGCCGCTCTTCTTGAGATTCTGGTTTAATTGGTTTGGGGGTGGATCTGTGCATCAGTATTTCTAAAACACATGAGAGATCCAAATGAGCATAAAAAGCAGAGCAATTTGGATTCAGTCCTTTTCACCTTTCTCACCTGCCTCCCTTTACCTGGGGACCGCCATGCTCCTCCTTCACTTACTCAGGCTCCTATGACAGTGCCCACTTGATACTTGCCCAAAACACCCTTTCTTCTTTCTTAACCCACTTCTTGGCCTTCTTCCTCAGTAACCTGCTTTAAAAAGTGAATTGAAAGTTGTTCAGTTGTGTCTAACTCTTTGTGACCCTATGGATTGTATCCCGCCAGGCTTCTCTGTCCATGGGATTCTCCAGGCAAGAATTCTGGAGTGGGTTGCCATTATCTTCTCCAGGGGATCTTCCCAACTCAGGGATCTAACCCAGGTCTCCTGCACTGCAGGCAGATTCTTTACCATCTGAGCCACCAGGGAATCTGCTTAACGCAAAACAGCTGGAGAGTCATATTAACACAGCTCCAAATGAGGCTATAGAATGCCCCCGACTTCTTTTTTTAAATATTGAAGAATGCATGCTTTATTGTATTTGTTGTCTCTCTTCTGCTGGGCTGTGAGCTCCTCTTTAAGAAAGAGGCCTGTTTGTGATTTATTTTGCCCTGAGGTCCTCAATGTATCCTATTGACTGAAATGGAATAGAGATTCATTAAAAGATTTTTAAGCTGATTTTAAGGTATGACATCTGTATTTGTTCTTACTTAGGGTCTTACTATTTCTCCTGCTCCCTTTTAGTCTGCACATAGACTCCTAATTGATCTGTCTGCTTTCAGTTCCTTGTTCTGCAGTCTTTTTTTGACACCGTGGCAGAGTTATCTTTTATGATGAAACATTCCAGTGATTTCCAATCAAGATGGCAAGGCTCTATTTTGGCTCTACCCTTGCTCCCTGAGCTGCAGCCACACTAGCTCCTGACTCTTCTTCATATCTCTTGTGCTGAAGATGCCCCACTATCCTCTCTCCCATTCATTACAGTTTTCTCCCTTCTTTCACCTGTAGGCTGTACTTTGTGACTTAGCCATCTGGGTTCCTTTGCCTTCTGGCTTTCTGTTAAGTTCAACAAATAGAAGCCCAGAGCAGGATACTGGAGGACTGGACAGGAAGGAGACTGGAGTATTTGTCCCCATTCTTTTCCACCGTTACCTCACTCTAACATGGATGTGTTTCTTCATAGCTAAAACTCTTGGACAGAATTCTTCTTCCAAGGCATTGACTCTTGCCAGATTCCAGTGAACCTGTTTCTCCTTTTGTTCCCCATTATATGTAGAGATATTAAGTATTTCCCGTGGTTGCTAGTCCCTTGGTGTCCCTCACCAAACCATATTAGTCTGTCACAGCTCTTTCATTAAATTCATTAAAACGTTTCACATGTGCCGCCTGCTTCCTACAGCATATTGATCATATACATACGGAGCATGGTTCTTTCTCAAGGTCTTTGCACTTGCTTTTCACAAAATCTGATAGGTGCTTTTCCTAAATATTCTAATGGCTCATTCATGTTCACTCACATCGTTTACATCTCTGTTCAAATGAAATCTTCTCAGAGGGGCCTTCCCTGGTCACCTTATTAAAAATAGCCCCTTCTACCTAATCTCTAGTCTTGCTCTGTTTGCCCCATGGAATATGTTACAGTGTTAAACTGTCTTATTTATATTCAGTTACTTGCTCATCCATTCGCTCACTTCTGCTCTGTAATGTAAGGCTCTTGAGAATGATGCTGATCCTAAAGTAGGTGCTCAAACATTTAAAAATAAATAAATTACTTTCATAATTAAAATCTGAATCCAGTAGAGCTCTGACTCACTTTTAATCATATACATTGGCTAGATTAACAAGTTCTTTGTTCATTTTTATTTGCACTTTGTTCATCATAGATTATTTTACGCATTGGCAAGATTTACGTATTAATGCTCTGAAGAAAACAACAGTCATGTAAATATCAATTGCTTATAGCTCTTTCCCCCCCAAAAAAAATCTAGTTCAGTGTATTTTATTATATTTCACATGGACTTAAATGCCTTTAACTTCTGGTACATGTCCTTGGGAGGAGATCAGAATTGCTTCTTTGATAGAGTAGAAGAAATATCAGGCAGACAGATACAAAATGCTTTATGTCATGTGCTTGGTAGGCCTAACCTTTCATTCTTTCAGGATCCCTGACCCTCTGCTCCCTCGGTGCTGCATTTTTCTTGTGCTTGGTACGCCTAACCTCTCCCCTCTTTCAGGAACCCTGACCCTCTGCTCCCTCGGTGCTGCATTTTTCTCGTTCTCTTACTGCTTTCATGGTCTCTTCCTTTTTTTGACTGAACCCTGAGTTGTCATGTTTTGTCACCACGAGGATGCTATTGCATTTACTGTCATCATTTTACAAGATTCTGGTCTCAGCTGCCTGATAAATTCAGTGTCACTCACTCCTTGGCAATTTGGACAGTAAGGAGTGAGAAAATGACTTCTCAGGTTCACCTTTAGACTCTCCCTCTTACCAGTTCTCAGACACTATTTACTTGAACCTATGAGTTCTAACACTGGATATAAAACAAGGAAGTTATGTCTCTCTCACCCCTTGTTAGAGGCACCACTGCTTTGATTTTTTTTCCCCTGCTTGGTTACTTGGATTTTGTGTGCTTGTTTTATTGTTTCCAGCTTCTTTCTTTCCTAAGCCTCAACTTTTAATCACTTTTCTTGTTTTTCTTAGTGTCTATTCTAATCCTTTTACCTTTTTCCATTATCACTATTCACATGTAAATCTTGGTCACCTATTTCTTAAAAGACAACAGTGATGGTAAGGAAAACTAGTACTCTATTACATACTATGTGCCATGTAGTATCCTAAGCATTTCAGGTGTCGTTTCAGACTCAAAAACATAAAACTTTCCTGACCCTCTTAACCTAGCAAGATTTGTCAGTTCTTATTTGATACTGAATAAAATTAGTCAACTGTAATGTGAAGGTATAATAAAAGATGAGACCTAATGATTGAAATAGTTTTTATACTATTGTTTGAGAGTCAGTCTCACATTGTATCTCAGCTAGTTTGCACTTCCTTCCCCACATGGGTTGTACACCTCAATGTAATAATACAGTATACTAGTATCCCTGTGCCATGTTCAAAATGTTCAGTCACAAAACAGTGGCTTCCCTGGTTTAGTGGTTAAGACTTCACCATTCAATGCAAGGGGTACAGGTTCAATCCCTGGCCAGGGAGCCAAGATCCTACATGGCTTGCAGCCAAAAAAATCAAAACATTAGAGTAGGGATACATGTCTTTTTGAATTGTGTTTGTCTCAGGGTCTATGCCTAGCAGTGACTCCAAAGATCACTGCAACACTCTTTACAATAGCCAGGAAATGGAATCAACCTACATGTCCATCAACAGATGAATAGGTAAAGAAGTTATAGGTCAGAGAGAGAGAGAGAGAGAGAGATTAGATATATAATGGAATATTACTCAGCCATAAAAGGAACAAATTTGAGTCAGTTGTAGTGAGGTGGATGAAACTGAGCCTGTTATATAGAGTGAAGTCAGAAAGAAAAAAACAAATATATTAACTCATATGTATGATATCTAGGAAAATGGTTCGATAAACCTGTCTGCAGGGAAGGAATGGGGATGCATATATAGAGAATGGACTTGTGGACTCAGCAGGGAAATAAGAGGGTGGGACAAACAGAGAAAGTAGCATTGACCTCTGGACAGTACCATGCATCAAATAAATAATTAGTGGAAAGCTGCTATATAACATAGGGAGCCCAGCCTGGTGCTCTTTGATGACCTAGAGGGGTGGCATGGGGGTGGGGAGGGAGGGAGGCACTAGAGAGAAGGGATATGTATGTATATATAGTTATGACTAATTTGTGTTGTTGTATGGCAGAAAGCAACACAACATTGTAAGGCAATTATCCTCCAATTAAAAAAACAACAACATAACACAGATGCACTATTGTAACAAATTCAGTAAATGCTTTAAAAACGGTCCACATAAGAAAATCTTTAAAAAGTAATGGATATTGCTTGATTTTCTGCTTTTATTCTTCCTTCTGGCTAGTCCCGTACATCCACAGTAGAGTAGTTTTACCATCTTATGATTTACCACTTAAAAATTATTGCATTCCTCAACTTATTAACTTGATCACATCTCTGTGTAAGGTCCCATATCTCTGACCTTGCATCATTATTTGTAGGTTCATAATACTTCTTATCCATAACTTTTTCTTATATTAAAAACTCTTCCCAAAAGCTGTTTAACCATGTTCTCTTCTCTTACACACATGTGTGTAAGTGTGTTAAATCACTTCAGTCATGTCCAACTCTTTGCGACCTTATGCACTGTAGCCCAAGAGGCTCCTCTGTCCATGGGCTCCTCCAGGCAAGAATACTGGAATGGGTTGCCATTCCCTCCTCCAGGGGATCTTCCCAACTCAGGGATCAAACCCATGTCTCTTACATCTCCTGCATTGGCAGTCAGATTCTTTACTACTAGTGCCATCTGAGAAGTACAGCAAATAATCTGTTGTCTTCATCTCACAACATTTAAGTACCAAAGTTAACCATAGGCTGTAGAATGAATTAATTAGGATTCTATATGTTAATACTTATTCAGATCATGAAATAACACAACCTTGAATATGGAATTCAGTTCAGTTCAATTCAGTTGCTCAGTCGTGTCCGACTCTTTGCGACCCCATGAATCGCAGCGCGCCAGGCCTCCCTGTCCATCACCAACTCCTGGAGTTCACCCAAACTCTTGTCCATCGAGTTGGTGATGCCACCCAGCCATCTCATCCTCTGTCGTCCCCTTCTCCTTCTGCCCCCAATCCCTCCCAGCATCAGAGTCTTTTCCAATGAGTCAACTCTT